>JAPKLY010001497.1:19503-42455 GCA_026898435.1 Prunella vulgaris | reverse complement strand
TAAGACCTCTTAATTGGAGTGTTAGGAGTTGTAGAGAGATCTAGACAGCTAATAGAGTTTTACCTTGTGTTGTAGAGAGATCTAGACACTAGTTGGCTTGACTAAGACACCAAGAGATCTTTTGCATGCTAGGATGGATAGGATTCTAGAGGAACCATAATAGGATTACTTCCGTGTACACTTCACACTTGCTCACTTCTTTGAGGTGATAGTTAGGATTTCTATTTCTTGTTGATTTACTAGATAGAATCCTTGATGGTTTTCTTGCTTTCCTAGCTATTAGCCTTTTGTAGACATTCAATGCTTGCTTGATATCGCATCGTTTCCCTGTGTTCGATATTTAACTTGGTTAACTTGCCTCGATAACAACGACCACGTTCACTTGCGTGGAAATCATCATGATTTTGGCAAACACCTGCTCAGGAGGGAGGAGTTCAGATGGAGGTTGCTGAAGCAATTCAGGCTGAGGCTCCATGGCCTTTCCCTGAGCCTGATGAGAACACATTGCCAGATTTTGAAATAGTGGCAAGGGGAACGACGGCGGAGATGGTGGAGAGAAGGTTTCCTGACCTCTCAGATGCTCAGAAGGAGGCTGTTGTGCAACTTCGCACCTATGCCATGATCAGGAGTGCCACCTGGCCTGAACTATGTCAGCTTGGAGAGTCCAGAGGATGGGACAATATGGCTGAATTTGAAGGTGCTCTCTTTGATCACTTTGAGGTAAATTCCTTGCATCATCTGATCAAGATGGAAGACTTCATCAAAACTGTCCGACGCATCTATCCTGAGCCAAAGCCTGAGAGAAAAGAGGAAGAGAAGGAAGCTGAGAAAGAGGTTGTTATGATTGCTGATGATGCTCAGTAAGGTGACACTGAAGGGGTAAGTGCACCGGCCGATGAAGCAATCCTGGGCCCCGGGACTGCGGAGGCTTCAGGAGAGGGTCCAACAGGTCTGGTCCGAGTCAGAGGAAAATGGATCACCCCCGAGTCTCTATATGTTCAGAATTCCTCACGAGCCCTTGCCAATCTTCACAGAAGGGTAATCCTCGTCGAGAGAAAAATGAGCCGGGTTGGTTCAAATTCTGAAGTGCTGAATAAGAAGATGAATAGGCTGGATCGTGACCTGAATGAGATGGGAACTGACATGCATGCAGCCATTGATCTTCTTGGAGAAGTCAGATCTCAACACTCAGTAGATCTCACTGTTATCTCTGAGCAAGCAAAAGGGGCATTCAAAGCTGCAATCAAATGGTCTCTGATGCGCAAACTCAGCAGGAGAACAAGCTTGCCACTTTTCTTGATCAACAACTGCCTGAAAAGATTGATGAACTAGTTGATGAAAAGCTGGCCAAGCTGAAGGCTGAACTGAAGAATGAGCTGCTGAGTGAGATGTCTGCACAAGAAAAGATGGAAATTGCATCTGCCCTGGAAAACCTAATGACGAGCTTTGAAGCACAGCTGAAGAAAGAACATAATTTAGCTGTTGATGCGCTCAGTGTTGATCTGAGGATGATGGCAGGGCAGATAGGTCAATTGCAGGCAAAGCAGACCGAGATGGATAGTCAGTTCACTTTATTGGCGGAGTCAGTAAACGAGGTCGTTGGCCGAATCAACGACGATGATGCCAAAAAGGGGGAAGGGAAGAAGCAAATAGCTGCTGGGAAAGCAAAGAAGAAGGACTTCCCCCCTGAACTGAAAGTTGCGGACAGAAAAAGGACTAGGTTCTTAGCTGCCATCGAAGCTGCTGAAGGTTCAGATCCAAAGAGGTTGAAGTCCTCTGAGGATCCCGCTATGGAACTTTTGTACAAGGAGATGGAGGAACAGATGCATCCTGGGTTGACCACTCAGAAGAAGATGGTGATGACTGAGGAGGAGAAGATAGCGAAAATGAAGGAGATTTCGCTGCTCAGTCAGATCCAACGATTAAAAGAGTCCAATGAGTACCTGACTTCGCAGGTTCAGAAGAAGAAAACTGTGCCTTCTGGATCTCGAATGAAGACTCAGAGGAAGTTGGTGGTCAATCCAGATCAAGGTCCTCCTCCACTTCAGTTTGTTGAGGATTTTATTCCGATAGTGATGCTGGAGGTATGGATTCCGATCCGGAATAGGTGGGCGTACCTATTCTATGTGGTGGGGTTATGGGACGATCAATCTGAAGAAAAAGACGTCATACTCCATCACTGGATGGCACAGGAGCATCCGGATCTATGGGCTGAAATAATCAGACATGCTGACACTGAAGGTGTAGAGATTGCTCCTCCGGAATTCATAAAGTACCCTCCTCCACTCTTCAGGAACTCCAAGCAACTGGACCAGAAAGCAATATCTGAAGAATTCGTCAGAGTAGGACGCGCTGCCGGGGCCGTTGGTGATCGGAACAGGATGAAGCAGGTCCTGAACCGAGTCTTGGAGATGTATGAAATTCCTCAAGCTGCTTGGAATAAGGATGAGGAATAGATCAGGAAATAGTTGTTCAGGAATTGTAATAGCTTCAGGATAACTGTAATTCCCATATCAACCAATGAAGTTATTTCATTTTCCTGAGTACAACTTCTTGTTGACTCTTGAATTTACCTTTCTGAATCCTTATCAAGAACTGTACTAACCCATTCCTTGTTCTCATCTTATAGACTAAGTGCCTAGTTTGTCAGAAGGTACTGAACCACGTTAAAAAGACCCTTGTGTGCTGATTTACTGCTTTGTTCAAGATCATAACCGTCATCACTCTAAACTGAACATTCTGCATTGTTATTATATTCAGGACTGAATCAATCACCCTGAATCTTAATACTGTGCACTCAGCCTTAACCACCAGTTTACTAAGCAACTCAGAGAAAATGTTTTCAAAAATTAAAACGAGTAGAAACTAAGGGCTCACTTTCCGCACGTACTCTAGCTCACTGAGATAGTAGTCCAACTGACTCGCTTACGAGCAGTCAGTAGGTTTGTTATCTCTACTGAGCTTCCGAGCACATTACTCACACTAAGCTTATCTGACTCGTTACTGAACTGTCCCTGCTGCCCTTGTGGACATTCAGCATACTGAGTAATTCAGGAAATCCTGACTGAGAGTATTAGAGCATTTTTCTGAGTCTTTCAGAAAAATTTGACATCAGTGTATTCCCCCCATACACTGATTGTACTCGTTTCGGGACCAACATAACCGTAAATAATTTTTGGTAAATTCAGAAAATAATTTTTTAGGCACATTCGTAAATAACTTTTTTTTATGCTATTACTATTTCTTAGGTAAATTCAAAAATAATTTTAGTCTTAAAACAATTATAATGTTGACATATTTTTAAAAATTATACTTTTATAATTTTGACGTATTTAAAATTTTCTTTTGTTTTTAATTTAATATTAACGATTTTAAAATTAAAACTGTATAATTGATATGATTTGTAAATTTCAAAATAAAAAATTGTGAGGATAATTAAAAATATAACCGTAAATAATTTTAGGTAAATTCGTAAAAGAATGTTTTTTGAAAAAACCACATTGTAGTCAACTTTGAAAAAAGTGCTTACACCCCAGTATGCCAATTAAAGTATGTTGGTCCCAAAACTAGTCTTGAATCAGTGTATGGGAGGAGAATACACGATAGCAAATTTTATTTTTTTCAGGAAAAATTTCTTAGGAATTCAATCAGCTATAAACTGAGAATGCTCACTGAGACTTAGTCCTTAGGACTGAAAGACTCAGGAACCAAGTACGCTGAATTATGAAAGTGCTCAGAGTGAGCTCAATAAAGTTAACCCACCTACTGACTGCTGATAATCTGGTCAGTTGGATAGCTATCTAAACAAGTTTTTCAGTGCGGAAGTGTGAGCCCTAGATTATAGTCGTTTTAGTGTTTCTGAAAGTAATTCTAGCTTAATTAATGAAAGACTGGTAAAGGGACTATGCTCAGTTTTCAGGTTCAGGAAGATTGGTTATTCCTGAGTTTTAAACCATATGATGAATGCTTAGACTTAATGATATGGCAGTTTAAGAGAATGCAAAGCAAAGCAAGTAAACAACACACTGAAATTTTTACGTGGTTCAAAGACTCAAACCACGGCCGAAGCCACATAAACCAAATTAAAAGGGTATCTCTCATGTGGCCGTCTTGAACCCAGTTCTATAAGCCCAGAGGACAGAATCCAGCTCCTCTGCCCAATTTCCTCTAGCTCCTTCAAGTTTCGCTTTGATCCCATTTACTATGGTTCTGTTCATTGCCTCAACTTGCCCGTTAGCTTGCAAATGGGCTACTAATACTCAACGCTGGCGAATTCCCATCTCTGCACACCATTTCTGCACTTTGGCCCCTGTGAACTGTGTTCCGTTATCAGACACTAAGATTTTGGGCATTCCAAACCTGCAGCAGATGTTCTTCCTTAAGAACATGACGATTGATGCCTCATCTATCTTCTAGACAACCTCTGCCTCTACCCACTTACTATAGTAGTCAACAGCCACGAATAGGAAAACTTTTCCTTCAGAAGCCATCGAAAATTTTCCAACTATGTCTATCCCCCACTTATCGAACGGACAAGGGGAATGTATAACTCTCAATTCCTCCACCGGTACATGAATGAGGGGTGCGTGTCTTTGACATCTGTCACATTTCTTCACCAATTCCTCCGCATGCCTGAGTAGGGTCGGCTAAATATATCCCACTCCCAACGCTCTTCGAGCAACATCTCTCTCCCATGTGTGGCTTCCTCCACACCTTCGTGCATTTCTCTCAACACGTAGTAACCCTCCTTAGCTGAGAGACATCTAAAATACGGATTAACAAATGATCTCTTGTACAAGTATTCGCCTATCATGCAGAATCTTGCATATGCTACCTTTTTCATGGTATCATACCCTACTAGCCTCTGTCCAATCTTTAGGTAGTGGATGATGGGGAGTCTCCAATCTCGCTCTGTTTCAACTGCTCCGTCTTCTAGGGCGGTGGCATGGCCCTCGGCCGTAATCAAAGTGATCTTTCCTCTAGCCCCATTGGTGGAGCTTGCCATTTTTGCCTGATAATCGGCCTACCCATTCTACTCTCCGGGTATTTGCTCTACCTTCAGCTCTTCGAACTTACCTCTTAACTGCTCAGCCAGCTCTGCATACTTAGCCATCTTTTCACTCTTTTTCTTATACAGGCCCAACAACTGTTGAGTAATTGGGAATCAAAATAAATTACTGCTCTCTGAGCTCCCAACTCCCAAAGCATCCTCATTCCTTTGACCAGTGCCTCATATTCTGCCTCATTGTTCAAAGTTTTGAACTCGAACTTCACCACAAATTGCAATTCTTCTCTTTCTGGTGTGATTATCATAATTCTGGCTCCACATCCTACAATTGTTGCAGAGCCGTCTACAAAAGCTTACCAAAATCCACCCTCTTTTCTCTGAGTTGTCTCTTATATGAAGTCTGTTAAGGCCTCAGCCTTGATTGCAGTTCTGGGTTCAAATTATACATCGTATTATCCTAGCTCTACTGCTCATTTTACCATTCTCCTTAACAAGTCAGGTCTGCCCATGATCCTTTGTAGTGGTAAGTTAGATCGAACTATCACCTTGTGGGCTAAGAAGTATGGCATGAGTCTTCTGGCCGCTATCATCACTGCCAACACTGACTTTTTTATTTCTGAATATCTCAACTCTGCTCCCTGCATAGCCTTACTCATATAATATATAGGTAGCTGCTTACTCTCCTCCTCTCGTAGGAGAACAGAGCTTAGAGTGTGATCTCCTACGGAGAAATATAGATACAACACCTCTCCTTGTATCGATTTTGTTAACAAGGGCAGCTTCAACAAGTGCTCTTTTAATTCTTCAAAGGCCTCTTGGCATTCGTCATTCCACTCAAATTTTGATTCTTTCCTTAAGATTTTAAAGAAAGGAAGAACTTTCTACGTGGATCTAGAGATGAATCTGCTCAGGGCTGTTATCCGCCCGTTCAACCTCTGTGCCTCCTTCAAGTTCTAAGGCGGTTGCATCTCTAGGATGGCTTTCACCTTTTTTGATTAACTCTTATTCCTTCTGAGGTCACCAAGCATCCGAAAAACTTCCCTGTCTTGACGCCAAAGGCACACTTGGCGGGGTTAAGGCGTATCTGATAGGTTCTCAACACTCCAAACACCTCCTCCAGGTTAGAAGCATGGTCCCCAGCTTTAATACTCTTCACCAGCATGCCGTTCACATACAACTCTATATTTCTTCTTATCTGCTTTCTGAACACCTGGTCCACCATCCTCTGGTATGTAGCCCCTGTATTTTTAATCCGAATGGCATCTTCAAATAGTCGTACATTCCACATGACACCACAAAACAGGATTTAGGTATATCAGCTCTATCCATCCAGATATGATGGTACCCTTGGTATGCATCCATCATAGATAACAACTCACATCCAGAGGTGGAATCCACCAGCTAGTCGATTCTGGGAAGCAGATAGTGATCTTTAGGGCAAACCCTATTCAAGTCATGGAAATCTATACACATCCTCCTGGCCCCGCTTCCTTTGGCCACTATTACAACATTAGATAACCACTCTGGGGATTGGACCTCCACTATATGCTCAGCCCTTAACAGCTTCTGAATCTCTTCTCTGATTACCTTGTCTTTTTCTGGCCCGAATTGCCTCAACTTCTCCTTCACAGGCCTGACCTCTGAATTCACATTCAGGCTATGCAATGCCACTGCTGGATCGATTCCTAACAAATCTTTTGGCTATAATGAGAAGAGATGTGCATTCTTCCTCAAACACCTAATAATTGCTTCTGTTGTTTCGTGTCTCATCTGTGTTCTGATCCTCGTGGTGAAGCCTATTTTGTTTGGGAATAACTCTACCGACATGAGTTCTTCCTTAGGCTGCACTTGAATCTCTAGCTTCTCTTTTCTCATCTCTACTGACTTCATCTTTTTTCCATGAGGGCCCTGTTGGCATGCCACATACTTCTAGACACTTCCCTCACTGTATCAATGTAGCACTTCTGAGAGCAGAGCTGATCTCTACTAAGCTCTGCCACCTCGCTCCCTACTAGAAACTTCAATTTCAAATGGAGAAGCTTTCCACGAAACCAAGTGAAGATTGTACTTCAATTTTTATAATTAAATCTTCTTTACCAACAAAAAAAAAATCAACCAATATTTTCCTATATACCTCCTGGCTTTACTATTAGTTTTAAATCTTAAACAAAAGTAAACCACTTTCTGGTGTAGATTCCTCAAATCCTTGTGGTTGTTCAACATACACTTCCTCTAATTGTAAACCATTTAAAAATGCACATTTCACATCCATTTGATAGACTGTGAAGTTCATATGTGCAACATAGGTTAGAAAGATTCTTATAGCTTCTAGTCTAGCAACTGGGGAAAATGGTTCATCAGATATATGCCTTCAGCTTAACAATAGCCTTAAGGAACTAGTCTTACTTCATTTTTTGTTACAATCTCATCTTCATCAAGTTTATTCTTGAATACCCACCTAGTGTCAATCACTTTGTGATTTCTAGGTCTAGGGACAAGTTCCCATACTTGATTTCTTTCAAAACCATTTAGTTCTTCTTGCATTGCAATAATCCAATTTACATCTTGCAGTGCTTCATGAATGCTTGTTAGTTCTGATGATGAGAGGAATGTAGGAAACATAGTGATCGGGTCAAAAAATGCCCAACTCAACAATTAAATCAAATGAGGGAAATACTATAGAAATATTACCTTTCTTCCACTATTCAGCAGCAAACTGGTTCTCTGCTCCCTGCACACCGATGGATCTCTCCTCTTCTGCACTCTCTCCTCTGATGATCTGCATGAAGTCGGGCCGGAAGGGATTCCGGCATCAACCCTCCGACGATCAAGTCAGCCCCCAAGATATGAATTACTGAATATGTGAAAGAAGTTATGTGAAAGTATGTGAAAATGTGTCTTGAAAATCAAGAAAGTGTGGAAAGAGATATTTATACCCTCTCACTCAATAGGAGGGTATTTTGGTCTTTGCCTCTGTTTTGGGACCACTACTAACAGCCGGATAGTGGTAGTGGAGCAATTCATAAGGAAGTTGTAGATAGTACAACACATGGCATCTTCTTATTGGTGATGAGTACAAGAATATTCCTTTATGCTGATACAGTTGGTTGCCTATGCCTATATCCTAGGTTCCAATGATAGCGACAGGGTTTTTTTTCTTCCCTGCCATCTCTGCTTTGAGTACCGAGTAAGTCAACCTCCCAGAGGTTAGATGTGAGAAGTAAGAGAGGAAGTTCTCCCCTTCACAAGATAGCTCCTCATTGTTGGCGGAATCCTCTTCCCTCTGGCAGAGGAATGAGTTCAGAAGGCAAAGCTTACGTCCACTCTTTACCTCGGGATTATTTCATTCCCAGTCTATTTACCGTGGGTTCTTAACCTTGAGAACCCATTGTTAATACATCAGGTTTACTCCTCAAAGAGGGATTCTTTCTTCATCCAGTGACCTCTGGGATCTGGCACATTTGCTCCTATCAACTACTCCCCCCTATTCCATGTGATGTATGCCTGCAAGGCATTTTCATGGAATAAGAAATCACTGTCCTCTGAACACTAGCTCTTATTGCCTAGTGGATTTTTGTTTTTTGGATTCCCTCCTTCTAACTTTTGGACTGTGCTCCTCATATCTGGGCCGTTCAAAAGGGGCAACCCTTCAGATGGGTTACCTTCCTTCCGAATTTATTCCCTCTTTCCCATAAAGGTAATTCTGATTTCACTTTTCTCGAAGAAACAGTGTCCTTACCATTCCCTTCTTTTTCCTTCGTCTTTTTCTGAGGAGATTTTTACCTCTATCAGAGACACTCTCCTTCTTCCGTTGCCCCTTTCCGGCGATCGACCCTGTACAGGTCCTTTCTTTTTTCTTTCTTCATTCTTTTCAGGTTACAATCTACTGCATGTCTAAATTTTGATGCTTTTCATTTTTCCTCCTCCTGTCGGATTTTTGCTAGGTCTATCGGTTTAAGCTATGTCGAAGGTTTCTCTTCTTTCCGGTAACTCTCGACCGGAGAGTTATTCTGCAAATTTATCGCACTCGCGTTCTTCTCATCGCTCCTCTTCAGCCGTTTTAGGGCTTCCAGTTCCTTCTTCTGGTTCTACTCTTCTTTCCATTCGTCCCCGTAAAGATGTTCCGGAGAAAAACCGATTCCGATGGAATGATGTATCGCATTATACCCATCTAAATCAGAAAGATCTGAAAAGACTTAGGGAGATTTTGGAGCCACACCCTGATTTCTTAGTGGATATTCCCACTAAGGATGAGCGCCCTAACCATCTTCCTTTTCCTTCTCTAGCCTTTTGGGTTTCTCAGCTTCATGCGGGCCTCCGTTTCCCTATGCACCCCTTCCTCTCGGGTGTTTGCAATTTGTACCGAATCCCATTAAATTAGATACTTTCTTCCTCCATTCACCTTCTGCTAGCATTTTACTTCATTTTAAAGGCGAACGGGGGGGATCCCACCCCTGAAATTTTCCATGCCAACCATGATCTTAAGAAACGAGATGAGTTCTACTACTTTAGTTCTAGGAGTCAGGGCCTGGCACATTTTATGGGTAAGCCTCCTAGTATCGATGGTAACTGGCAAGAGTATTACTTTGTGGTAACTCCTCGCTCTGGTAATTGGCCTTTTGCTTGTGAGCGGTGGCAATATAAGGCCCCGAAATCTTCTCATACTACTAAACCTCTTGATGAGGTGATTCCCCAAGCTGATCAGAGAGTAATGATTCGCTTGAACCATGTTACTTCTAAGAATGGATACCCTAGGATTTTTGGGCTTTTGCGTGAAAATTATGCCCTGTATCATTTTGGGTTTACTAACCAAGAGTCCTTCCCTACCGATCCTAACGGTATACACATGCATTCACTTCTTTATTGTGGTCTCTATTTCGTTAGTTGCAAGGTTCTGACCTCCATTTTGTTTCGCAGAAATGGATTGGAAGAATGCCCTTCTGCTGGAAGATGACGAGGTGCTGGACGTTACTCCCTTAGATTAGCTGGAAGGTTCCAAAGAAACTAACCATGAGGACACCGCTGGTGGAGCTGCTCCTGCTCCTTCTACCATCTCTACTCATTCTCCTTCCATTGTGAAGTTGGAAAAAGAGGAGGAAGCTACTACTAAGCCTAAGGGCAAAGGCAAAAGGGCTTCTTCTTCTACAGTACCCCTTAAGGGTCCCGCCAAACGCACCCGTCAGGCTTCTCGTGCTGAAGTACAGGAAGAGATTTCTTCTGAAATTCCTGCTGTTGACTCTCCTTTGGCTTCTGAGGAAGAAGCTCTCTTAAATTTCTTCAAGGGAATTAAGCCTCTTTCTCTCTCGGCCAATCCTTCTGACTTATCGTTTGATCATCTTCGCATTGCCATATACCAGAAATTGGCTGAGGTATTCCCATAACTCTGTCTTTCCTTGTGTATTTTTCTTTTGAGGTAACTCATACGTCTTCCTCTGTATATACAGTTCTTGACTCTTCAAGCTCGCTTTCTGGATTGTGAAGAATTTTCTAGTTCAGATCTCTTGCGCAAAAAACTGGACCGCAAGGACCAAGAACTGCTCAAAACTGCCGTGAATTGACTTAAGCTTGTGGTCACAATGCAAAGAAGAATGTCCGGTTCTAGAATTTGGAAGATGTTGGGAGAAATCCTAGCAGTCCCTGCCTTAGAGGCGAGCTGCGCTCAAGTCCACTCGTTCGCTCAATTAAAGGCATAGTTACGTGTCGCCCGTGGCGCTGAAGCTAGATATTGGGTTTAAAGGAATTGATTGTACTACTCATACCAACAAGGTGCATCTTCTTTTCTGGTGCCCATTGTGAAAGAACTCTAAAGTTAAGCGTGCTTGGCTTGGAGCAATTTCATGATGGGTGACCTCCTGGGAAGTTCTCAGGGTGTGTGCGAGTGAGGACATAAGCACGCTAGAAAAGACCCTTGTTGGTTTGCGAGGATAGTACATCAGTTCTACTCAGCGCTACCGATCCTACAATTGGTATCAGAGCACAGGTCACGGGTTCGAGTCCCCCATGGCGCAAATAGTGGTATGTTTTCTTCAAGTCAGGCTACTGCTGGGGGGGGGGGGATTGTTGGGAGAAATCCTAGCAGTCCCTGCCTTGGAGGCGAGCTGCGCTCAAGTCCACTCGTTCGCTCGATTAAAAGCATAGTTGCGTGCCGCCCGTGGCGCTGAAGCTAGATATTGAGTTTAAAGGAATTGATTGTACTACTCATACCAACAAGGTGCATCTTCTTTTCTGGTGCCCATTGTGAAAGAACTCTAAAGTTAAGCGTGCTTGGCTTGAAGCAATTTCATGATGAGTGACCCCCTGGGAAGTTCTCAGGGTGTGTGCGAGTGAGGACATAAGCACGCTAGAAAAGACCCGTGTGGGTTTGCGAGGATAGTACATCAGTTCTACTCAGCGCTACCGATCCTACAGAAGAGAAGTTGGCGAACATTGAGGCCCAGTTGGCAGCTTTGAAAGCTCAATCAGGGGAAGCCAGTGTTCAGAATTTTAACCAAGGCATGGATTTTTGCCGTCGGATGATTCTCCATACCACAGCTGGGCAAGACATACTTAAGGAGATGCATGATGGTCTGCTGGATGCTTATCATCATAGCACTCTGTTCCTAGAGCATATGGCCCCTCATACTAGCCACTTCATTCTCCTTGGCTTCAAATCTGCTGTTAAACAGGCGCAAGAGAAAGGCTTTTACGAAAAGCTTGATATTTCTCGGGCCAAGGAAGATGTCACTGCTTCTCCTTACTTCAAGGGCGATCCTGATGATCCCGTTGATGCGCCGTGGTTTCTTCCTGTGATGAAGAAAGGTTTTCTTTTGCTGACTGATTCCAGCTCTTTCGATACTGCTCTTCCTCCTGCACAGTCTCTACTTTACAACCTTTGTGTTCCCTTCAAATCCGATCCCGCTACTGCTTCCAATGTTCCTTCCTCTGGGCCCGGTGTGGGCGATGGTGACAAAGTTTAATTTTAGTACTGATGACTTGTTTCTCTTGTTTTTGCAAACTTATCCCTTTTTATAAGCCTGCGTGCCCTTCAGCGTTTTCTAGAGCTCATGTGCTTTCCTAACAATGATATTATCTTATCTGCTATCTTTTGCTCTTATCTAATTGGTGTTTTCATTTTCTTGTCATATCTTGTATCTAATCTATGCTCATATGTATGTCTCCTCCCCTTCTGAAGCAATTTTCTATCTTGTAAAGATAAAATTTTATTAATTCACATTTTCAGAGGTCAGAGAGCAAAAACTTGTGCTCCTCCCCCTTTAAAAATTTCCTATCTTGAAAGATAAAATTTTCTTACTTCACACATTCAGAGGTCAGAGAGCAAAAACTTGTGCTCCTCCCCCTCTGAAAATTTCCTATCTTGAAAAGATAAAATTTTCTTACTTCACATTTTCAGAGGTCAGAGAGCAAAAACTTGTGCTCCTCCCCCTCTGAAAATTTCCTATCTTGAAAAGATAAAATTTTCGTATAAGATCTCCCGGGATTGTGGATCGCAACTCCCGGGAGTTTTTCATTGAATTTCATAAAATACTACCATGCTTACATAATATGCATGGTATTTTGATTGAAAACTGTTAAACATCCATATTCTCGCTTCTAATCAAACATAGTATATCTTCAAGTTCGCTATGTTCCATGGCCGTGCCATCTTGTTGCCTTCTTCATCCTGCAGCTCATAGGCTCCTCCTCTTAGCACTCCAGCGACCACATATGGACCCTCCCAATTAGGCTTCAACTTCCCAGTTGGTTTAAGTGCATAAGTTCTTCTCAATACCAGGTCCCCTCTTTCCAGTTTGCGTCCTCGTACCTTTTTGTTGTACGCAGCCTTTCTCTACGCCTTATACCTCTCAGGTCTGAGCCGAGCGATCTCCCTTTCTTCTGCCACCATATCCAGATTCTCTCTTCTCAATTTCGCATTTCGGTCTTCTTTGTACATCTGCACTCTATGGCTTTCGATTCCTACTTCTGCAGGGATAACCACAGAAGCTCCATATACTAGATTAAAGGGAGTTTGCCCCGTGGCTGTTTTGAAACTAGTTCGGTACGCCCAGAGGATAGAATCCAACTATTCTGGCCAATTTCCTCTGCTTCCTTCAAGTTTTGTCTTGATTCCATTCACAATGGTCCTATTGGTTACTTCAACCTGACCATTGGTCTTTGCATGAGCAACTGATACCCATCTTTGTTGCACTCCCATTTCCTTACTCTGGCCACTGTGAACTGTGTTCCATTATCTGATATCAAGATTCTAGGTACTCCAATCTACAACAAATGTTTTTCCACAGGAATCTGATCACTGTTCCCTCATCTATTTTCTGCACGGCCTCTGCTTCTGCCCACTTACTAAAAAATCAACCGCCACTATTAAGAATACCTTTCCTCCCTGTGCCTTGGGAAATTTTCCAACTATATCTATTCCCCACTTATCAAAGGGGCAAGGGGAATGCATCACTCCCAATTCCCTAGCTGGTACATGAATCAATGGGTCGTGCCTCTGACCTCTGTCGCACCTTCGTATCAGATCTTTTGCATCTCTCAAAATGGTAGGCCAAAAGTACCTTGCTCTTAGCACTCTTCGAGCCACTTCTCGAGCTCCAGTATAGCATCCTCCACGTCCTTCATGTTTCTCCCTTAACACATAGTTGCCTTCTTTTACCGATACACATCTCAAATATGGTCGGGAAAACGATCTTTTGTATAGGAATTCTCCTATCATGCAAAATTGGGCATATACAGCAATTCTCACCTTTTCATATCCTTCTAGCTTCTGCCCTGTTAGCAAGTAATGAACAGTGTGGGACCTCCAATCTGCCTCTGCCTCTATCGCTCCCACTTCTAAATTAGTTACTTGGTCTTTCACCACAATTAAAGTGATCCTTCCTCTGACCTCTTCAGAGGAGCTCGCCATCTTAGCTAGATAATCAGCCCTCTGATTCCTTTCCCACAGAATCTGCTCTATTCGTAACTCCTCAAATTTTTCCTTCAGTTGTATTGCCGCCTCTGCATACTTGACCATTTTTTCATTCTTCTTTTCATATGTTCCCAACAGTTGCTGAGTAACCAGTTGAGAATCTAAATATATCACTGCCTTCTACGCCCCCAGCTCTTGAAGCATCCTCATTCCTCTGATCAGAGCCTCATACTCGGCCTCGTTGTTTGATGTTTTGAATTCAAACTTCACAGTGAACTGCAGTTCCTCTCTTTCAGGTGTGAATATCCAGATCCCTGTACCACATCCTACGGAAGTAGCTGAGCCATCTACACATACCTCCCATGTTCCAACTTCCTTTCCTTGCGCAGTTTCTTGTATGAAATTGGCCAGAGCTTGTGCTTTTATGGTTGTCCTCACTTCGAATTCAACTTCATATTCCCCCAATTCAACTACCCATTTAACAATTCGTCCCGATAGGTCGGGCCTTCCCATAATCCTCTGCAGCGGCATATGAGATCGAACTATCACCTTGTGAGCTAAGAAATAAGGCCTCAGCCTTCTAGCTGTTGTTATTACTGATAGTGCAGAGTTTTCTATCTCTGAATATCTGACCTTTGCGCCATGCATTACTTTACTTACGTAATAAATAGGCAACTGCTTACCTCCTTCCTCTCGCAAGAAAACAGAACTTAGAGCATTCTTTTCCACCGAAAAATACATATACAATGTTTCCCCTCTCAAGGGTTTCGTTAATCGTGGTAGCTTCACCAAGTACCCTTTTAGTTCCTCAAAAGCCTTCTGGCATTCCTTATCCCATTCAAATCGTGACCCCTTTCTCAAGATTTTGAAGAAAGGCAAACTTTTTTCTGCCGATCTAGAAATGAACCTGCTCAACTCTGTTATCCGCCCATTCAACCTTTGTGCCCCCTTCAAGTTTCTGGGTGCTTGCATCTCGAGGATAGCCTTTACTTTATCTTGATTAGCTTCGATTCCCTCACGGGTTACCACATACCACAAAAATTTGCCTGTCCTTACTTCGAAGGCACATTTGGCTTGATTAAGCCGTATCTGGTATGTCCTCAACACTCCAAAGATTTCTTCAAAATCATAGGCATGATCTCCCATCTAGATGCTCTTTACTAGCATATCATCCACATACACCTCCATGTTTTTCCCAATATTTTTCTTGAACACTACATCTACCATCCTCTGTGATGTGGACAAAATAGTCCGCACCTCAGATACGACAGCCGAGAGCCCACCGGGCCTAACCTTAGTACATAGATCCAGAGACCAGTGACATATGGGAACCTGGATAAGTGATAAGGGGACCTCTGGAGAGCCCAGAGGTTAGAAGAAGGATAGATACAACGTGAACGGGGTGAACAGTTGCTATGTCACCTCTGACTCGTGACCTCTACCCAGAGGTAAGAGGTCGGTCATATTATCGAACCCAGACATTATATGTTTGGGGTAATCATCAGCTTAGGGTTCACCGGTTGGATCCTAGAGAGTAAATGTCATTTTCCTAGGAAGTACAACACGCTGGGTGCATGTGGCCGCCTAAATCCCTGGCAAGGATCAGAAAAGTACAGGGAAGCCACTAGTATGGCGCCATGTGTCCACTCTATGCGTACTATTTCAGTATAGCCATGCTCCACTACCTTTGTGTACCACTCCTTGTGGTCCCAAAGATATGAAATGACCTGCCTACCCCCTTTTATGAGGGAAAGGGTATAAATAGCACACTTAGACATTCTTGGAGAACTCACTCATATTCAGATATTTTCTCTATATTTTTGTTTCTGTTACATCCATGGTGGTCTGAAATACTGACTTGAGCGTCGGAGGGTCAGCGCCAGAAACCTTTTCGACCTGACTTTGTTGCAGATTAACGGAGAAGACAGAGTGCAGTGGACAAAAAGAGCCAGAGTTGGAAACAGCACAATTTCCAGCCCCTTCGGAGGAGAATACTAGGTATTTTCCCTCACCTTTTGTAACTTATTGATGTGTTAATATGATATGCTCATATTGAAACTATCATCTGGCGCCGTCTGTGGGAAGGTTTATGAGTTAAGACGTGAGTTTCCCATTATAAAATCTATATATGATGAAGAATCTTGACAGCAATCTGCTTATCTTAGTAAAAATAAAATAGATCTGATGTTTACGTATCTGGATTTTGAATTGTAAGCATGAAAATGGTGTTAATGAATTGCGATTAGCTGTTTTACATCTGATTCTTCATATATCTAAATGGATTGCATGATTATAGAAGATATTCCATGCATATACAATGAATAAAACGTAAAAGTAGGAAGGATATTTGCTTCCTGCTGATATGGTATGAGAATGATCATGTTAGATGTCCCTGATATGTCTCTGAAATGAACATTAAAACCATCGGTGAAGAAAAGATATTATCACAAAATGGTTTCATTAAAGGGTAAGAAGATCATTGTGTGTATTCTTAGATTAAGATGTCTAGCGTTCGCTTTTTTTTTGCTGAACCATGTATTTGAGGTCGTCAAACAACATGAAAATATTAATTGCTTTGTTAATGTTTGAGTTCATACTTTTCCTACTGATATGAATATGATCCTCATCAAGAGGTCAGAGAGCAACAATGCTTCTCTGTCAAGAACACTTTTGATATCAGGTTAATCACCTTTGTATATTTGTTAAATGTGAGAGAACTTGCGACTAATATGATAATATATTGCAGGAATGACTGATCCCAACCCTCACAATTTGGGTATGGATTTCGAGGCAGCTGTGAACACCCCGACGAGCATTAACGCTCCAGTGGTGACAGCCCAGAATGCCTCCATCCCGCCAATGGATACGCCTCTTGGTAATCCATCTGTGATATCCCTGTCCGTGGATAATCTCAGGGCACTCATTCAGTCAGCAGTGAATTATGCCCTGACGGGTCAGATAGTAGAAATGAATGATCGGCAAGAGGCCCCAACTTTGAATCTGATAACGCCTCAGACAGTGGGCAGAAAAGAATATATGGCCACGGGCGTATCCCAGGCTCGAGCCATTGGGACCCGAAGTGTGCCAGAATTTAGGGCCCAGAGCGTGCCCGCCACATTACTTCATCCCTCGGGAGACGTCCCGGAGGGATGGTAATGTTGGAACCAGAATTGGTAGAGCAGCTGTCGGCGTATCAGTCGCCAGGGATGACAGGAAAGAGGTCAGAGCTAGTCAGGGAGATGTGAGAAATTTGAAACTGGTTGAGTACGAAGATGACTCTGAGGAGGCAGTTGAATAGGCCGCTGTGGCCACTGCCAATAGTGCAATAGACTCTCTAAAAAAAAGAGATGGAAGCTATTAAAAAGCACTGTGAGAAAACAGTCAAATCTGGGATCCGCCCTGGGGGGTCGCCCCTCACAAATGAAATCCTCTCAGACCCTTTACCTTCAGGGTTCAAGACTTTGAATTATGAGTATGATGGGATGACTGATCCTCAAGACCATCTGTTGTGATTTGAGAACGGAGCTTTGTTGCATCAATATTCAGAGGGGGTTAAATGTCGTGTATTTCTTACAACTTTAACGAAATCATCTCAGAAATGGTTCAGTCAGTTACCTGCCAGTTCAGTGCATTCTTTCACAGAGCTCAGTTATCTGTTCTTACACCAGTTTGCTAGTGCTAGAAAGATAGCTAAGACTTCCCTGTACCTACTCAGTTTGACGCAGAAGCCACAGGAGAGTTTGAGAGAATATATTACTCATTTCAATGAAACAGCTTTAAAAGTACCTTCCGTCTCTGACGAGGTTTAAACGAATACCCTGGCTCAAGGGCTAGTAGATGGGGATTTCTTCAAATCTCTGGCTAAGAAAAAACCTGAGTCTTTTGACGAATTACAAGTCAGATCTGATAAATATATAAACCTGGAAGAAGCCAGGAGTATGAAAAGAGAGAAGAGAAATGCTGATAAAAGGAGAGAGCCTAAAAAGAAAAAGAGTACACCCGAGAAAGGAAAGGGTGGAAAGGAGAAAGCTTGGCCTGAGAGGTTTGAGACATACACCCCTCTGACCTTACAACTAGCGGAGATGTTGGAGGTGGTAGCTGACCACTCGGGGTTTAAGTTTCCCTCTACTGCAAGAAATGGACCAAAAAATCCCAGGTCCGAACATTATTGCCATTATCATAATGACTTTGGGCATGAAATGAACGATTGTAGGCATCTGAAAGATGCAATTGAAAGATTGATTCGGAGCGGACACCTAGCGGAGTTCATGAAAAAAGAAAGAGATATGCACCACTTCAAGAGGAAAGAAGTGGGAGAAATGGGGAAGGAAGTTATTGAGCCCCCGAGAAAGGATGACCCTGGAGGTAAGAGGGGTTTCATTCAAATGATAGTGGGAGGACCCTATGATGGAGACTCAAATCGAGCCAGAAAAGCTTCTCTCAGAAGCAGACAATTCTGGGGGGAGGGAGAGGTCAGACAGGTAAATATGGAGGAAGATACCCCGGTGATTAGATTCGGAGCTGAAGATGAGATCCTTGCCCAGAGGCCACATAACGATGCACTGGTCGTAACCACATAAATAGGTGGTTACGACGTAGTCAGGGTGTTTGTGGACACAGGCAGCTCTGCGGACATTATATTCCAAAAGTGCTTTGAGAAAATGAATTTGAATGTGAAAATGGAACCAGTGGACACTGCACTCTTTGGATTCACTGGAGGAGAAATACATCCCAAAGGACAGGTCACACTCCAGGTCAGGCTAGGCACACCTCACCTGTTCAATTTGAAGATGATAGACTTCCTGGTGGTAGATTTGTCGTCGTCGTACAACGTCATATTAGGGAGGCCCTCCCTGAAACCCTTCCGTGCTGTGGTATCTACTTACCACCTGAAGCTGAAATTCCTGGTAGGAAATTATGTAGGAGAGCTCAGAGGGGATCAGCTCTGCTCTCGGAAATGTTACATCGAAACTGTGAAAAAAGTGTCCAGAGATACCCTGAGAGCCGACAGGGGAGAGGACTCATTGGGAAAGAAGATGAAATTGGCAGAGTTGGAAGAGGACGAGCCAGAGATGCAGATGCATCCCAGTGAGGAGCTTATGCCAGTAGAATTATTCCAAAATAAAGTGGGATTCACCACAAGAATTGGAACCCAGATGACGCATGAAACGGCTGAGGCAGTGATTAGGTGTCTGAGGAAGAATGCGGACCTTTTCGCGTTTCAGCCAGAAGACTTAGTGGGTATTGACCCAGCTGTGGCGTTACACCGCTTGAATATCAACCCAGAGGCAAGACCTGTGAAGCAGAAGTTGAGGCAGTTCGGCCCAGAGAAAGATAAAATTATCAGAGCTGAGGTCGATAAATTGTTGAAAGCAAAACATATTGTGAAAGTGCAGTTCCCTGAGTGGCTATCCAACGCTGTGATGGTAGCCAAGGGAAGTGAAAGCTGGAGAATATGCATAGATTTTCGTGATCTGAATAGGGCTTGTCCCAAAGATCACTACCCACTGCCCAGAATCGATCAATTAGTGGATTCAACCTCTGGGTGTGAGCTCTTGTCAATGATGGATGCGTACCAAGGGTATCATCAGATATGGATGGACCCTGCAGATGTACCCCGAGCGTGTTTTGTAGTCTCATGCGGGACCTATGGTTACGTAAAGATGCCTTTTGGCCTGAAGAATGCAGGGGCCACCTATCAGAGGATGGTTGGTCTTGTGTTTAAGAAGCAGATTGGAAGGAACATGGAGGTATATCTGGACGACATGCTTGTGAAAAGCATTAAAGCAAGGGACCACACCTCTGATTTGGAGGAAGTATTCGGAGTATTGAGGGCCTATCAGATACGGCTCAATCCAGCCAAGTGTGCCTTCGCTCTGAGAACAGGCAAGTTCTTAGGGTATGTTTTGACCCCAGAAGGGATAAGAGTGAATCAGGAAAAGGTAAGGGGCATTTTAGAGATGCAACCCCCTAAGAATTTAAGGGAGACATAGAGGTTGAACGGTAGAATCACAGCTCTGAGCAGATTCATCTCCAGGGCTGCAGAGAAATGTCTCCCTTTCTTCAAGATCCTGAAGAAGGGAGCAAAGTTTGAGTGGGATTCCAAGTGCCAAGAGGTATTTGAGGATTTGAAAACCCACATAGCAGAGTTGCCGCTGCTGACTAAACCCGTACTAGGAGAGGTATTGTACTTATACTTCTCCGTAGGAGTTTACGCTCTGAGCTCTGTCCTCCAACGAGAAGAGGGGGACAGGCAGTTACCCATCTACTATGTAAGCAAAATTATGCAAGGAGCAGAGTTGAGATACTCTAAAATTGAAAAATTGGCGTTGGCCGTGATGGTGACGGTCAGGAGACTGAGGCCGTACTTCTTGTCCTACAAGGTAGTGGTCAGATCTGACTTGCCATTTCAGAAGATTATGGGCAGACCTGACCTCTCGGGAAGAATGGTTAGGTGGGCTGTAGAACTTGGAGAGTATGATGTAGAGTTTGAACCCAGAGCCGCGATCAAGGCGCAGGTCTTAGCAGACTTTATCCAGGAAACAACTCAGAAGCGAGAGGTGGGAATTTGGAAAGCATATGTAGATGGCTCCGTCACACTTGAAGGGTGCGGCGTGGGGGTATTGATCTTTACTCATGAAAAGGAAGTGCTGCACTTCACAATAAGATTTGAGTTCAAAACTTCAAATAATGAAGTAGAATATGAGGCTGTAATCAGAGGAATGAAGACGCTTTGGGAGTTGGGAGCTCAGAGGGCAGTGATATACTCCGACTCCCAAGTAGTCACACAACAGCTGTTAGGAACGTATGAGAAAAAGAATGAGAAGATGGTTAAGTACGTAGAACTGACGGAACAGCTGAAAGGGAAGTTTGAAGAATTACGGATAGAGCAAGTACCCAGAGGCGGGAACCGATGGGCTGATTACCTGGCCAAAATGGCAAGTTCTGCCGAATGGGCTAAAGGAAAGATCACCCTGGTCACGGCTGAAAGTCGTATGATCTCCCCTGAAGTGGGAGCAGTAGAAACAGGAGAAGATTGGAGATTGCCTATTATACATTTCCTGAGAACTGGGCAGAGGTTGGAAGGATATGATGCCCTGAAGAAAGTAACATATGCGAAATTTTGCATGATAGGTGAATACCTATACAAGAGATCGTTTACTCAATCATACCTGAGATGCCTCTCGCCCAGAGAAGGCAATTATGTACTGAGAGAGATACATGAAGGATGTGGCGGTAGCCACACAGGGACCAGAGATGTAGCCCGCAGAACATTAAGAGTCGGATACTTCTGGCCAACTCTAATCAGGGACGCAAAGGAACTGGTTAAAAGGTGCGACAGGTGTCAGAGGCATGGTCCTCTTATACATGTGCCAGCTAAAGAGTTGGGGGTCATGTACTCCCCATGCCCATTTGATAAATGGGGAGTAGACATAGTAGGAAAGTTTCCAGTGGCTTATGGAGGAAAGGCTTTCTTGATTGTTGTCGTGGACTACTTTAGTAAATGGGCAGAGGCAGAGGCTGTCCAGAAAAAAGATGAAACATCTATTATCAAATTCTTATGGAAAAATATCTGCTGTCGATTTGGAATACCTAGGATCCTGGTATCTGATAATTGAACACAGTTCACGGAAGCTAGAGTGCAGAAATGGTGCGAAGAAATGGGGATACGATAGCGCTGGGTGTCGGTACCACATCCTCAAGCTAACGGGCAAGTGGAGGTAACTAACAGTACTATAGTGAATGGGATTAAGGCCAAGCTTGAAGGGGCCAGAGGAAGCTGGGCTGACGAGCTAGATTCTGTTCTCTGGGCCTACAGAACTGGTTCTAATACAGCTACAGGTGAAACACCTTTCAACCTGGTATATAGAGCCTCAGCAGTGATACCCATTGATATTGGGATGGAAACTCATCGAATCCAGATTTACGAGGAAAAATAGAATGAAAGTTTAAGAAGAGAGAATCTAGATCTGGTGGGAGAAGAGAGGGAAATTGCAAGGCTGAGAATAGAAAAATACAAAAGGCTAATGAAAGCTGCCTATGGTCAGAAGGTCAGACGTCGGAACCTAGAGAAGGGAGACCTAGTTCTTAGAAGGGCGGATGCATTGAAACCAACTGGAAAACTAGAACCCAACTGGGAAGGTCCGTATGTGATCTCTCGAGTGCTCAGAGGAGGAGCCTATGAGCTCAAGGACAAGAATGGCAATGAAATGCCTCGTCCTTGGAACATCGCTGACTTAAAGAAGTATTATGCCTGAGTGGATTTAGGCGTACGTATTTCAACCTCGCTTTCAATCAAAAGCCCATGTATATCATGTAAACATGGCAGAACTTTTTCGAATTCAATGAATGATGTCCACCAGAGCCTCGATTGTCAGCTCTGGGGGGCCGTGCAGCGCAAATGAATTTTGAAAAATTTATCTTAGTAACAGATAAATATTTTTTTAAGGGAGAAGAGCACAAGTTTTTGCTCTCTGACCTCCCAGTTGTGAAAATGAATTTTGAAAATTTTATCTTAGTAACAGATAAATATTTTTTGAAGGGAGAAGAGCACAAGTTTTTACTCTCTGACCTCCCAGTTGTGAAAATGAATTTTGAAAAATTTATCTTAGTAACAGATAAATATTTTTTGAAGGGAAAAGAGCAAAACTTTTCGTTCTCTGACCTCCCAGTTATGAAAAAGAATCTTGAAAAATTTATCTTAGTAACAGATAAATATTTTTTGAAGGGAGAAGAGCACAAGTTTTTGCTCTCTGACCTCCCAGTTGTGAAAATGAATTTTGAAAAATTTATCTTATTAACAAATAAATATTTTTTGAAGGGAGAAGAGTACAAGTTTTTGCTCTCTGACCTCCCAGTTATGAAAAAGAATCCCCAAAAATTTATCTTAGTAGCAGATAAATATTTTTTGGAGGGAGAAGAGCACAAGTTTTCGCTTTCTGACCTCCCAGTTATGAAAATGAATTTTGAAAAATTTATCTTAGTAACAGATAAATATTTTTTGAAGGGAGAAGAGCACAAGTTTTTGCTCTCTGACCT
>JAPKLY010001497.1:0-19493 GCA_026898435.1 Prunella vulgaris | reverse complement strand
ATGAATTTTGAAAAATTTATCTTAGTAACAGATAAATATTTTTTGAAGGGAGAAGAGTACAAGTTTTTGCTCTTTGGCCTCCCAGTTATGAAAAAGAATCCCGAAAAATTTATCTTAGTAGCAGATAAATATTTTTTGAAGGGAGAAAAGCACAAGTTTTTGCTTTCTGACCTCCCAGTTATGAAAAAGAATCTTGGAAAATTTATCTTAGTAACAGATAAATATTTTTTGAAGGGAGAAAGACGCATACTACTGCCAGCAACCCACACCTTTTGCTAAATGGCAAAAATACAAGTTCCATCACAAGTCACATTATGAAAAAACAAGATAGCAAATATTTGGAATAAAAGCATGCACGCTTAGAAAAATAGAAAGATACGCATAGGCCCAGAAAAAGAAAATGTTGTCAACACAGGGCAGCAAAAAGTAAAAACAGCAAGTTAATTGTTCAAAAGGAGCATATACGCTCTAGAAAGGACACGCAGGTCCCAAAATAAGTAGCATTGTTTTCAGAAAAACAGGAGAAACAAACCTGCCATGATTAAATGTCATCGCCCCTATCGGGTACATAAGTAGTTGCCCCAGTATCAGCCAGAGGAGCGGAGTCCTCAATAGACGAAATGTCAAAGATCATAGGGTCGGCCGGGGGGAGTGCAGGGTCCAAAGAGCCCTCCCTTGACAGCAGCAGAAATGCCTTTCTCATAACAGGAAGATACCAAGGAAAGTCCACGGGTATATTAGGGTCACCTTTGAAATGAGGGGAAGGAGTGACATCCTCTTTGGCACGAGACATGTCGAGCTTCTTAGTAAAGCCCTTCTCTTGAGCTTGCTTAACAGCTGATTTGAATCCATGACGGAGGAAATGACTGACATGGGGAGCCATGTTCTCTAGAAAAAGAGAACTGCCGTGATAAGCCTCCAGCAACCCTTCGAGCATTTCCTTCAAGAACGATTGCCCCAAGATATTCGTCAGAAGCCGCTGGCGACATAGCTCAAGACCCTGATGTAAACCCCGCGTATATTCACCTTCAAACTGTGCTTCAACGCCAGCCAGCCTCGCTTCCAGATCCTTCACTTGAGCGTCCTTTTCGGAAATTTGTGTGCGAACAAGGCCTAGCTCTTGAAGGGCTGCACCCAGCTCTTGACCTTTGCCCTCGAGATCCCGGTGAAGGGAATCAAGGGAAGAAGAATCCTCACATTCCAGAAGAAAGGCCTGTAGATTCAGAAACTGGAAACAAAGAGGAAAGCAAGCTAATTAGAACCTATAACTTGAAGTAGAAGCCATGTGAATAAAAGGAAAGCATCGTACAAATATACCTCGACTAGCTTTTGATGTGCCATAGGTCGAAGATGACTGGCAGGCAAGTTAGAGAGACCAGGGAAACCGCGGGGAGACTTCAATCCCTTTAGAAAAGCTAAGTTCTCCTTTTCTTCCGAGGCCACGAATGAGTCAGCAGCAGAAACCTCAGAAGAAGCTTCCTCTTGGGCGTCTGCACGAGAAGCTTGGCGCTTGGAATACCGAGTCCTTTTCAAAGCAGCTTTATTGAGAGCAGAGGAGGAAGAAGCTCTCTTGCTCTTTTCATGGGGCTGGGCTGGGGGATCTCCCTCTAGCTCTTCCTTGACAGTCGCAGAGGCCGGAGCAGAAATAGTAGACGGGAAGGAAGAACCTTCCTCAGTAACAGTGGCCTTAGCAGAAGAGCCCGCACCCTTGGAATCACCAACCTGAGCAGCAGGGGCGATCTCTTGAACATCATCGTCCTCGAGGATGAGAGCGTTTTTCCAAGGCATACCTTAGGCAAAACAAACTGCTATTATGAAAATCATACAGGATAAAAGAAACCCCAATAGCAAAGAAAAACAAGGGAATACCAGTCGCAGAATGCGCAGAAGGCTTCTGGTTCGAGAACCCAAAGTGAAATAAAACATGATCTTCACGAAGAAGACCGAAAATCCGGGGATAACCCAGTTCAGAAACAAGCCGATTTAGGCGAACCATAACACCTCGATCCTAGAGAGAGATCAACTCTTCAAGGGGAAGAGGGGGAGTAGAGGGCTTTGGTGTTTTGTATTACCATCGCTCATAGGGGAAAGGCCATATACCAGATCGAGGAGTTACAATGGAATATCTGTCTTTCTATTTAGCCAAAATATGTCCACACGCAAGTGTACGTGATCGTTATATTATCGTGGCAAGATTGACCAAGTTTAATATTTATCGAACACAGGGAGATGGGGATTTGTAAGGAAAATTGTTATTTCAATTGGCTAGCTACAAAGCAATAAAGGGGAAAGGTATCTAATGTCTACTAATGCGTCAAAGAAGTAAACTACCTATCACCTTAGGTTGCAAAGTGAGCAAATGTGAGAGATATGTGCTAGTGTACTGTGGGACAATCTTAAGTGTTTTGATTAGATCCCAAAACCCCTTGATGAATTTACCTAAGTATAGTTCATCAGGATGATAGGCTCAGGATAGATAGGTTAGAATAGATTTTTCTATTCACAGGTATTCAGTTCAGGGGGAACATACTGAGGAGTGAAGACTGATGGAGACGTCCTTGAAGTCTGTAGTCTGAAGTATCTCCAACCCTGAAGGTATGATTGTCCTGAAGATGATCAACCTGAAGCTGAACCTGAAAAACCTAGGAAAAGTCCTGAAGATGCCTAGAAGCCATCCTGAAGAAGTCCACTGATCCTGACAGAACTTAGTAGACTAAGCATGCTCAGGGAAGTCTCTATCAGTGAAGGCAGTGTGTAACCTTGATCAGGCTGAATGTCCTTCTGATGTTCATAAGTCCTGACTTGGGCCTAGTATCAGTTAACCTGATACTTGTAAGTCGTGACACCCAAAGGTTACACGTGCGAATGGAAGTTTGATGAAGCAAAAAGAATGTCAGAGTCTCCAACATAAGATAAATATTTATGGTGAGTAAAGAACGAGGAACTCAGAGATATAAATGTACGAGGATCAGTAAAGTCAATGCTGACAAACTAGCCGTTGGACAAGCGACCAGTTAGAAGGCGACACGTATGTACGGAGACTGAGCGCATTTAATGCTTCTCAGAGGTGCAGGTGGCGGATCAGAAACTTTGCCATACTAGGTATGGTCTCTGTCAGACAAGGACAACCAACTTCTGCACCTACCCTAAATAGGAAGGTTTGAAACGGATCACTTCCAACAGATCTATTTCAAACCTCCCTATAAATACAGAATGCCTTGCTCCCATTCAACGCTAACGGGAAATTTCCAAGAGAAACTCTCAAGATTCCAAGCACTCAAAGTTCATTTGAAGCAACACTCTAAAACCTTAAATTTCCCTAGTGTTGTAGTAGGAATCTATTCTGTATTTTGCTTAGAGTATTGATCCTATCCTTAGAACTGATTTGTTAGAAGGATCAATACATAATAGTTGGAAACGTGAATACCAAACCCCTCAGGTTGTGAGTTGGTTGGTAGGAAGGACTGGGACTTGTAAAACCACCCAGGGGTCAGTTCCTAAGAGAGAAAGTTGGCTACTCGTGTCCCTTGGCACGTAAAAATCAAGCACCTATCCTCAAGGTCTTGAGGATAGCTTTATGTTCAATCAGGTCGTGGACTTAGGAGTTGGTTATCTCCGAACCACGTTAAAAAAACCCTTGTGTGTTGATTTACTATTTGCTCAGGATCATATTGTCATACATATTAAACTGAAGCATACTTGCATTCTTTCTGAAAAACCATCAGGACTGACTTGTCATCCTGATCAGTAAACTGTGCACCAGCCTTAACCACCTTTTCACTAAGCAAACTGATAAGTTTTCAGAACTAAAACGAGTAAACACTTAAGGGCTCACATTTCGCACTAAACTGAGCTTACTGAGATAGTAGCCCAACTGATTAGCTTCTGAGCGGTCAATAGGATTGTTATCTCTACTGAGCTTCTGAGAGCACAACTTTGACTTAGCTTAACTGGTTCATTGCTGATCCGTCCCTGCTGCCCCTGAGGACCATCAGTAGACTGAACATTTTCAGGAGCTTCCTGACTAAGTCTGAAAGAGCATTTTCCTGAGATTTTGGGAAAATCTGACATCAGTGTATTCCCCCCATACACTGATTATACTCGTTTCGGGGACCAACATGTACTATCCTATGTTTCACATGGTGAGGTATCACTTTATCATGCAATGAGGTATTGTACAATCAATCGGCTAGCCACTCTAACATGCACAAAAGTCTCCCTAAATACACATTAAAGCCTCTAATTGTTCTTCCAATTCACTAAGGATAATTTTCACTATCTTGGGAATTTTATCAAACACTTAGCATGCATTGGCCTAATTACAAGAAGATTTAGGAAAATAGCTCTACTCTCGTATGAGACTAACTCCCTAATGGCCCCTATGATAGCAATCCGGCATGGAAATTGAAATTCAAATGGTAGAAACGTAGCTCTAATCGAGACAAGAATGCAGGAATAAACGGATCGTCGATCCAAGTGGTAGATCAAAAGTTATCTAAGAAATTATGAGAAGAATTCTTAAGAAACCCACTAGTAACTACCTCTCTCTCTCTCTAATCTAAGAATCTAACTAGGATTATGAACTAATGTGACTTGGATGCCTTGAGAATCTGATCCTTGGTGTATTTATAGTGCCCACAATGCTTGGTCAAAAATGCCCTACATTAAACGCGCAAAAAGACGAAACAGCCTTTAAAAAATGTGCAGTCCGGGGCATCACACGAGTGCACCACAGTCGCCGCACGAGTCCAGCTCGTGTGATCACTCGTGTGACTCAACCTCGCCCGAACCAGAGATGTGTTGCACGAGTGCAGGCTCATGGTCACACGAGTTTGGCCTGGCTGTGCTCGAGCACGGCCTCGACTTGTCCGATCGATGCTCGACTTCCTTATTTTCTTCATATCTTGAGTTCTAGAGCTCCGATTGACTCGATTCTTTTTCCGTTGCGACCTCTCTTCAAACTCTTCGACATGGTATATCATTTTCCTCCATACGATCAACTCACAATTCCTGGACTTTTATGAACTTGCTCATCTCTTGTCTATTTTTGCTCGTTTTCACTACAAAACACAACTTTCTAGCCAAAAAGGGTTAAATGCACAAAATATAGAATTTTAGGGTCAAATGTGAACATAAGAACATCAAAACCATGTAGAAATGGATGCAAAAATATGCAATTATGACCCTAATCACTTTCCAATGCCCATCGACACTAGGGGGCTTACCTACGAAATGTGCTAGGCCCTGACGCCTAGCACTGAAGTAGTAAAAATCATCCCTTCTCTTCAGATCGTGGCAAGAGTAAAAGATCTCAGGAGTAGGGCTCCCACCGTTCGCCTTCATAATGAAGAAGAAGGTCAGTAGCAGACGGATGGAAGAGGGAATGATCTGATTAAGATGAATCCCGTAAAGATCACATACCCGAGACAAGAAAGGATGTACTGGAAAATAGAGCCCAGCGTGCACTTGGCCAAACCAAAAGGCTAGAGAAGGAAAAGATATGTGATTGGGACGTTCATCGGCCCCTGGAAGATCCACTTGGAAATCAGGATGGGGACCCAAAATCTCCTTAACACACTCAAACTCAACTAAACTTAAATCCGTCTGACGTGAAATGTCATTCCAACGAGACCTACTCCCCTCAGGAACAACCCTAACTGGGCGAGTAGAGAGAGGGGTAGAGCGTGGGTTTTGAATAGGAAGTCCCAGAACCGTCGAAGGGGGACTATTCGAAGAATGGGAGTGAGAAAGGTTCACAGAAGAACTGTCAGGGCGAGATTCGCCAGAGAAGCGGGATGCTTTAGACATGGCGTAAACCGACGAACTTAAGAAACTAGCATGCAGAGAAAAATAAGTAGAGAAGAGACGTGAAAATACCTCGCAGGAATTGATTCATTGGAAGAGAGAAACGCAAAGAAGTGGCTGGTCAAAACCCACGATCAGAAGAAACCATTTGCCTATTTTGGTAGAGCGCACCAAACGATTACAAATTGAGAAGAATAGAGAAGAAGAAGAAGAAGAAATTACCCTTGGGAAAGAAAAGGGGAAAATTCACTTTATTGGGAACGATAATAGTGGACAGAAACCGGTGTCCTTTCATGGGACACATGTAAGGCCATGATCTTGGCAAGCGAAAAGTCACAGCGGACGAACGGCTGGGATAACGAAGCGACTGCTCAAGACCGAAGGCGGGAAATTGAAACCCTGCAAACATTAAATGAGGGTAAAAATGGTAGTCCCATTTCAAAAGGAATGAAAGAGGAGGCAGAAAGCAGAGATATTCCACTAAACACCCTAGAAGGTGTTTTACTCGGAAGAGGGGGGAGTAGTTGATGTGGACAAAGTAGTCCGCACCTCAGATACGACAGCCGAGAGCCTATCGGGCCTAATCTTAGTACATAGATCCAGAGACCAGTGACATATGGGCTCCTGGATAAGTGATAAGGGGACCTCTGGAGAGCCCAGAGGTCAGAAGAAGGATAGATACGACGTGAACGGGGTGAACAGTTGCTATGTCACCTCTGACTAGTGACCTTTACCCAGAGGTAAGAGGTTGGTCATATTATCGAACCCAGACATTATATGTTTGGGGTAATCATCAGCTTAGGGTTCACCGGTTGGATCCTAGAGAGTAAATGTCGTTTTCCTAGGAAGTACAACACACTCCGTGCATGTGGCCGCCTAAATCCCTATCAAGGATCAGAATAGTACAGGGAAGCCACTAGTACGGCGCCATGTGTCCACTCTATGCGTACTATTTCAGTATAGCCATACTCCACTACCTTTGTGTACCACTCCTTGTGGTCCCAAAGATATGAAATGACCTGCCTACCCTCCTTTTATGATGGAAAGGGTATAAATAGCACACTTAGACATTCTTGGAGAACTCACTCATATTCAGATATTTTCTCTATATTTTTGTTGCTGTTACATCCATGGTGGTCTGAAATACTGACTTGAGCGTTGGAGGGTCAACGTCGGAAACCTTTCCGGCCCGACTTTGTTGCTTATTAATTGAGAAGACAGAGCGTTGTGGACAAAAAGAGCCAGAGTTGGAAACAGCACAGTTTCCTGCCCCTTCGGAGGAGAATACTAGGTATTTTCCCTTACCTTTTGTAACTTATTGATGTGTTAATATGATATGCTCATATTGAAACTATCACTCTGGTATGTGGCCCCTGCGTTCTTCAATCCAAATGGCATCTTGACATAGTCGTAAGTTCCACAGGACACTACGAAACAAGCCTTTGGTACGTTAGATTGATTCATCCATATCTGATGGTATCCCTGATAAGCATCCATCATAGACAGCAACTCACATCCAGAAATAGAATCCACCAGCTGATCAATTCTGGGTAGTGGATAGTGATCTTTAGGACAGGCCTTATTCAGATCCCAGAAATACATACACATCCTCCAAGCTCCCGCTCCCTTTGCTACTAGTACAGCATTGGACAACCATTCCGAAAATTAGACCTCCACTATGTGTTTTGCCCTTAGCAACTTTTGGACTTCTTCCTGGATCACTTTATCTTTCTCTGGCCCGAACCTTCTCAACTTTTGCTTCACAGGTCTGGCCTCTGGGTTCACATTCAGACTGTGTAGTGCTACCGCCAGGTCAATCCCTATCAGGTCTTCTAGCCGAAAGGCAGAGAGATCAGCATTTTTCCTTAAGCATGCAATGACAGACTCCACCACCCTATGCTCCATTTAGGTACCAATGTGAGTGGTGAATCCTGACTGGTTAGGTAACAACTCCATAGGCATAAGTTCTTCTTTAGGACGTACTTTCAGCTCTGGTTTTTCTTCTTTCATCTCCTCTAACTTCACTTTCTTTCCGTGGGGGGTTTTCTCCTCTATTTGCCTGCCCCATGCCGTTAACTACTTCCCTCACTGTATCAATATAACATTTTCTGGAACATAACTAATCTCCACAGATCTCTGCTACCTCAGTTCCCACTGGAAATTTCAACTTCAAATAATAAGTAGATACCACAGCTCGGAACAGATTCAAGGATGACCTTCCCAATATCAGATTGTATGCTGATGGCGCATCCACTATTAGGAAATTGACCATCTTCACACTAAACAAAGGTGGTTCCCCCAATCTAACTTGTAACGATACCTGGCCTCTGGGATATATCGTCTCTCCTGTGAAACCAAAGAGGGCAGCATCCACTGGCTTGAGCTCTACGTTCAGATTCATTTTTTCAAAGCATTCTCGAAACATAATGTCTGCCGAACTCCCAGTATCTATGATTACTTTAGCTATTATGTACCCACCTATCTCTGTTGTTATCACAAGAGCGTCATTATGTGGCCTCTGACCAGTGAACTCATCCTCTGCCCCAAACTTAATCAGAGGTGTATCCTCCTCCATTCTTACTCGATGGACATTCCCATCCTCCCAAAGCTTTCCTTCTCTGAGAGATGCCTTCCTGACTCTATTTGAATCACCATCTGCGGGTCCTCCCACTATCATCTGGATGAATCCTCTCCTCTGGTTCGATCCATCCTTTCTTGGTGCTTCTATCAGCTCCTTTCCCTTATCTCCAAATTCTTTCCTCTTTCCTCCATATCTATCTCTTTCCTTCTTTACAAAGTCAATTAAATGGCCTTCCCTAATCAGTCTTTCGATAGCATCCTTCAAATGTCTGCATTCGTTGGTCTCGTGACCATAATCATTATGATACCGGCAGTAGTGCTCAGACCTAGGATTCTTTGGACCTCTTCTGGCAGAAGTGGGAAATTTGAACCCAGGGATATTCGATGTTATCTCTAACATCTCAGCAGGTTGTAGCGTCAAAGGGGTATAAGCATCAAATCTTTCTTGATGCGGCCTCTCCTTGTCATTCTTATGCTTCTCAGATCCCCCTCTCTTCTTTTCTGGCCCCCTTCCTTTTTTCTGACCCTCTTTCCACTTTCTTCATACTTCTCGCCTCTTCTAGATTTATGTATTTGTCAGCTTTGACCTGCAACTCATCGAAGGATGCAGGGTGCCTCTTGGCTAACGATTTAAAGAAATCTCCATCCAACAACCCTTCTGCCAAGGCGTTAGTTCTCACCTCATCAGAGACAGAGGGCACCTCCAGGGTGGCTTAATTGAAGCGGGCAATGTATGCCCTGAGACTTTCCTGGGGTTTTTGCTTCAAACTAAGCAAATATAGGGAAGTTTTTGCTATTTTCCTGGCACTTGCGAACTGGTGCAAAAACATATCGCCGAGCTCAGTAAAAGAGTGAACTGAACCAGCAGGCAACTGACTAAACCACTTTTGGGTGGACTTGGTGAGAGTGGCTAGAAACACCCGACATTTTACTCCCTCTGAATACTGATGCAATAATGCCCCATTTTCAAACCTTAACAAATGATCCTACGGATCTAATGTTCCATAATATTCATAGTTTAGAGCCTTAAACCCAGGAGGTAAAGGGTCACGGAGAATCTCATCTGTGATGGGAGATCCCCCCTGACGTCCTCCAGTTTTCGTAACCTTAATTTTCACACTATTTTTTAATCACTTCCATTTTTCCCATTTCAAAGAGGCTATCACCCGATTAGTAGTGGCTATAGCAGTAGATTCAACTACCTCCTCAGAATCATCCTCATAATTGACCAACCGAGACTCTCTAGTCTCTCCCATATTGGTTCTGTTATCTGGTCTGTCATATCTCACAGTACCCCCTCCGGCAGTTGCTCTGCCAAATCTGGTTCGCACATTCCCAAACTTCGGGATGTCTCCCATTGGATGAGGTAATGTGTTGGGCACATTCCAGGCCCTGGGTTTGGGTCCACTTTGGATCTTAGCCGGGGGCTCGATCGGCACCCCCGCCTCAGACACGCCCGTGGCCCAGTTTTCTCTCCTCCCCCTACTAGGGGAGTTTCAGTATTCAAAATAGGAGTCTCCTTCTGCCCTATGACCTCTGCGGCCTGATTTATCAAGGCTTGATTCACAGCTGTCTGAATCAAAGCCTTAAGGTTATCCGCTGTCAGGGTGATCACGTTAGAGCTGACTGGTTATTCATTCCCTGGCAGTGCGAGTGTGCTCTGAGCTGTGACCACTGGTATCTCCGTACTCGCAGGAGTGTTGGCCATAGCCTCGAACTCTGACCCTAAATTCCGAGGGTTTGGGTCAGCTATCTCTGTCATCCTCAGTTTCATTAGTTACAAATTTTGAGAAAATATGATGCAATAGTATGCCCTTTCTTTGCTTTAAACTGCTCAAATAAACACACATAGGCAACAAAAGTCCTTTTTCGAGAAGTTTGTTTTAAAAACTAGAATAGTAATAGCAACTTCTTCATCTCCCAATGGCTATATATTTTTATAGGGATCCTCGCCATTTTTGTTCAAAATGCAAATCTTATTATATCATCATAAAATGCAAATCAGGGGTACTACAACCATATTTCCAAACAATATTAAGAAACGACTATGTAAGCATTTAGCTTAGGCTATAAGAATCACACCGATCCGCAAAGACATAACACCTTGAAACAGATTTTTGCTAATACAAAACTCATGTCTTAACTCATAAACATTTTCCCACAGACGGCGCCAGTTGATCGGGTCAAAAAATGCCCAACTCAACAATTAAATCAAATAAGGGAAATATCATAGAAATATTACCTTTCTTCCACTATTCAGCAGCAAACTGGTTCTCTGCTCCCTGCACACCGATGGATCTCTCCTCTGCTGCACTCTCTCCTCCGATGATCTGCATAAACTTGGGCCGGAAGGGATTCCAGCGTCGACCCTCCGACGATCAAGTCAGCCCCCAAGATATGAATTATTGAATGTGTGAAAGACGTTGTGTGAAAGTATGTGAAAATGTGTCTTCAAAATCAAGAAAGTGTGAAAAGAGCTATTTATACCCTCTCACTCAATAGGAGGGTATTTTGGTCTTTGCCTCTGTTTTGGGACCACTATTAACAGCCGGATAGTGGTAGTGGAGCAATTCATAAGGAAGTTGCTGATAGTACAACACGTGGCATCTTCTTATTGGTGATGAGTACAAGAATATTCCCTCATGCTGATTCAGTTGGTTGCCTATGCCTATATCCTAGGTTCCAATGATAGCGACATGGTTTCTTTTCTTCCCTGCCATCTCAGCTTCGAGTACCAAGTAAGTCAACCTCCTAGAGGTTAGATGTGAGAAGTAAGAGAGGAAGTTCTCCCCTTCACAAGATAACTCCTCATTGTCGGCGGAATCCTCTGCCCTCCGGCAGAGGAATGAGTTCAGAAGGCAGAGCTTACGTCCACACTTTACCTTGGGATTATTTCATTCCCAGTCCATATACCGAGGGTTCTTAACCTTGACAACCCAGTGTTAATACATCAAGTTTACTCCTCAAAGAGGGATTCTTTCTTCATCCAGTGACCTTTGGGATCTGGCACATTTGCTCCCTATCACATTGGCTCATGAAATTATCTTCTGGTGTTCACTTCGTCTGATATGCTTCCAATAATTTGCTCAGGAGGATGGTCTTTTAACCATTTCAAGTCAGGTTCAAGTCCTTGATCATTGTTCTGTGTATTTGTAGATTCACCTACTGCAGACTCAATAAGTCTTGTTGTTGGTGGATATTCTGCTTTGTGAACATTCCATTGGACTTGTTCCTCATTATTCTCTATAGTTGGTAACTCAATTATCACATTGCTATCACCTTTGTTAGTCAATTCCACAGGGGTTTTGATATTAAAATATGGTTGTAGGTTTGTGACTATAGAGTTTTCCTCTTTGGAGTCTTCAATCATTTCTTCATTGTTACTGTGTTGTTCATCAAAATCTACATGATGTGATTCTTCTACAAGCATCGATCTCTTATTAAACACTTTGAATGCTTTTCTTACATTAGAATATCCTAGGAAGATACCTCGTCGTGGATCCACTCTTCTTGTAGGAAGACATATCTGCAAGTTATTAGATAAAAAGCACACAAAATTTTCTAAAAATAGATTTTCAGGGATTTGTCCAAGTGACCACCAAAAGCTTTCTCAGGTTGTGGTCTTTTGGACACACAGCTCTGATACCACTTGTTGGTCCCAAAGGCAGGTTTTAGGGAAGAATACCTTTGAACAAGTCTAGAAGGGGGGGGTTGAATAGACTTGTAAGGATTCAAAAACCTTTTTCAAATTATTTTGGTTATTCAGAAAACCAGCAGACTACTGAGGTAATCTAAATTTGAAAGATGTGCGCTGTGAATTGTGTGGAAACGGTTTTAATGTAAATCAGTTTTAGGTGATGTGCACAAGTTAAGAACAAAAAGAAATAAGACGAGATGCAAGGGATTTATAGTGGTTCGGACCAACTGTACTACATCTACTCTCCTCAATCCAACTTGGAGTTGAGGGGCTCTCCACTAACTTACTCATTTACTCACTTACACACTTCGAGAGTACTACTCTCTTACAAATTGTCAATGCTACAATCGCAATTGACTTCACACAGCTTCTACAAAGCTTTTACAAATAATAAGTATGAATGGGGTTTTGAGTGCAAGTGATAATTCTGACAGAGTTTCGGCTAGCTCAATATGCGTGTAAATCCGATACTGAAATTATCACTGTTACTCTAATTTATAAGGTCAAATAACTAGCCGTTGGGATGGACTAGAAATCTGAGATCCTATAATCTCGTATTCAATCAATCGTTGTGATTGATTGAATCTCCATCTTGATTCCCGTCAATCTTCTCGATCAACAATCAATCAAGTTTGTCCCCTTGATTGATTGATCTTCTACTCTGGGAATCTTCCTTCTGTGTCGCAAGTCAACCCTTAAAATGATTCCGAAGAATCTGGGCCGAGCACAAGACCTCAGCTGATCTGTCTCCTCAGCTGGTGTACCAGTCTGCTGATACTTGGACCTCAGCTGATGTGCAAGTCTGCTGGTGTGCACCTCAGCTGGTTTTCTTGACTTCGTCTGAATATATCTTTTATCCATAGTCTTTGTCATGTCTGCGACGTGCTCTCAGCTGATCAGCTGATCTTCTAATTTCAGCTGATCTGTCTTTTCTGATATCAGCTGATCTGTCTCTTCTGATATCAGCTGATATTAACTCCTCTGATGATCTGCTCTCGATACTCCAGTGCCAGCTGCTTAAATCTTCTGTCCTCTAAAATCAGCTAAGTCCTCAAGGTCTCAGCTGGTCTTCTTCTCTATGATAGCTTCGGATCTTCTAGGCAGCAAGGTAGATTCCCCCTCACTCGAACCTATCTAATCCTAACTACTCATCAGCTAACTAACAGGTTCAGTTGGTCCTATTACAAACTGATTGGTTTATTATATCATTAAAACTTCTAACACAGATAGCCTAACAAGTTCCCCCTTTTTGATGATATCAAAACCAACTCAGCTGATCTCAACAGATAAGCATATTCAATCAAAATCAAGATCAAAATAGGACAGAAAAGAAGATCTTTAGATAAGATCCTTAGACAGAATAAAAATGCAGCTGACAACAAGAAGTTGTCTGGAATCATAAAACTTCATTAAATCAAAAGAGAGAGTACAATCAGAAAGAAGTACCTAATCCTCAACTGACTCAGCTGGACTATTACATGAGGAGAGGTCTTCTGCTGTTGAGAGGGACTTGCAACCAGTCAAGGAATCTCTTCTCTATGACCCTCAGAGCTGGCAGAGAATTATCAGAGAGTTGTGGAAAAAGTTGTGTAATCTGCAACAAATGCTTCCTGATTTCCACCCAGTCTATCTTCCCACTCTCATCAGTTGGAGTTGGGAGGTTCTCTATCTCTGGAAACTCCGGCTGTACATCCAGCTTAAGCATCTCATCTGAAATAGCTTTGAAGAATTTTGGAAAGGTCTCCTTCAACCAGTTTCTGAACTCATCATTCTTCTCTCTTTCTCCTCTGGTATCTTCTCCTCTGAGAACATAGAAGTGGATCATGGTCTTAGCCTCTATGGTTTTCCAAAGATGCACAAACTCATCTGACAGTTGATTGTAGAACATATCAATTGGTCCATCAACCAAAGGCTCATTCGGATCCCTAATGTACTTTCCACTTCTAGTCCTGCTACCCTGAGAGATCGCCTTCCCTTGCTTCTTCAGCTTCCTCTGGTATCGTCTCTCCAGCTCGTCATTCATTTCTCTTTCCTGCCTCTTCCTCCTCTCTTCTGGAGTCTCCTTTTCAGCTAGCTGCAATTCTTTTGCCAGCTTCTCATCCAGTTCAGCATTCATAATCCTCTTCTTTTTCTCTCTTTCTTCAGCAACCACCTCTTGCCTCTGCAGGGCCTCAGCTATCTTCTGATCTCTCAGCTCCTGAGTCTTCTGAGCTGCAACCTTTCTTGTGTTGACATAATTTTCAACATTTTCTACTCTAGCAGATAGAACACCATGGTTATCTACCAGTAGAGCTCTCAGAGAGGCCATCTCAGATTGCAGAGCAGCAATAGCAGCTGAGTTCTTCTCTTCCCCCTTTTTGATATCATCAATCATCGAAGTAGAGGGTAGAGAAATAGGAAGATTATCCACAATGGCTTTTAGGTCCTCCTGACCGTTTTTCCATTCAGCAATTTGACCTTCCAACCTTTCAGAGACCAGTCTGAATCTCTCAGACTCAGCAGAGAGGGTAGCAGAAGCATCATCAATAAATGCCCTAGCAGTCGACTTGAAATTCTGTAGAGTGTTGAAAAACTCTATCCTGGTGGCATATAAGCTGTCCTCCATAGCTTCTTTCAGCTTATTTCGATGATCCAGCAGAACTTGATGAACGTGTTTTTCAATCAAAGAGGGGGCAGCAGTCTTGGCAGCCAACATAGTGGCTTTGACCTCCCTGATGTGATCATCAAAATAATTTTTAAGCTGACCTAAAATTGTAGGGGTTACCTGATCAGCTGGGGTGATCTCAAAGTTTGCTGCAGGAGGGATGAACTCAGACGCAGCTATTTCCGGACAATCCAGCGCAACCCCATCCTTGAGCAATAAAGCACGGGTAACCTTCCTCAACCCTTCAGGGGATGTCAGCTGGGATGGTGCCTTAACCTCCAAGGCATCCATCAAAATTTCTTCCCATTCGGTGAATGCTGCTTCTCCCATCTCCTTTATCAATTCCAGAAAGAAGGTAACTGACCCTTCTCTCGCTTGTGCCCAGGCGAGACCATCAGCAAGAATGTCTTGATAGGCTGGGTATGGGTTGAGTTCTGGGATGTAAAGGGATATGTGGGCTAGGGCAGTTATGATCATCCCTCGTTCAAGAGGCCCCTTTGAATGATGGTGAGATAGGCGTGCTTGTTTGGTCATTTCTGTGGGAGAGTTGGGGGTTTCAAGATTAATGGGTTCAGGGTGAGAGGGTTTGGGAATAGCTGAAGGCTCACCAGAGGTAGCTATCTCCTCTGGTTCATTGCCAGCTGGTGTTTGTGAAACTGGGGAAGGATCAGCAGGGGGTGTGGAGTGTGTAGAGGTATGGGATTTTTGGGAATGTGAAGGGGAATTGTATTGAGAAGGATCAGATAAGGGAGTGGATTGAGCTTACCTGATGGGTGAGGCAGCTAATGGTGTATCCGCTGATGGTGCATCTTCAGAGGAATAGAACCTCTGTCTCAGCTACTGAAGGCTCAGCTGATTCCCTCTCTTCTGACTCTTCTTCCCCTCCATCAGAGCCAGAGGCAGAATCCTCATCTGAACCAGCTCTCTCAGCTGATTCCTCCATGGCCTGCTCTTTTTCTTCATCAGAAGGCTCATCAACCAGCAGAGTAGCCCTCTCTGCTGAAGATTTCTTCTTCTTCAGACTGCTCAGCACAACAGTATCATCATCTGCATCAGAATCAAAGGAGAGCTTCCTTTGAACATGAGTGGTTTCTTTCTTGGATTTCTTCTTCCTTCCCTCTCCAGCAGGCTTTGAAGCCTTCCTCTTCTGCTTCTTTCCATGACCAGCAGAGAGACCAGGGGCAGCAGCTCCTGGATCAGCTTTGGAATCTGAATCAGCTGGCCCAATGACATCCAAGTTACTTCCCCTCAGAAACTTGGTGTGGTTGTACTCAACAACCCAATCTTCATCCCACTTGTGTTGGGGCAGCAGATGATCCAAGATTATAGTAATCTTGGTAGCCATGGAGCACTTCGACTTGAAGCTGTAAACTTGTTGACCACCCACTTCCTTGGCAACATATCTCTTGGACTCCTGTTCCAATCGAAACCCTAGCAGACTCACCCAGTCTACTCACACCCCATCAAGGATCGTGTGGGCCATGCTCAGTCGAAGTTTGGTAATGGCGTCCAAACTCCCCTGTTCTGCCAAGATGACCTTGGTCACCACATCCATCAAAAACCGGAATCGTCTCCTCAACATAGACTTCTTCAAATTCGTGGTGGTATTTCTATGACTCTTCCTGGCCATTAACTTGAAGGTATCCAGGTAGTCGGCTTCCTTGTATTTATGTGGTAGAATACCAGTGGAGGATAGGCCAAAAAGGTTAGCAACCGCATCCTTGGAAATAACAACAGCTTTTCCATCAACCAAGGAGCCTATGGAGTTTGAACTAAACTGGGCCTTGAGAAGGAATTGAAACGCGTAAAAATTTAGGGTTTTATGGTCAGGGGGGATCATGGAGATGAAGGTTCGGAGATTGTGATGTTGAAGAAGGTTTAGGATTTCCTGAATTTCTGGAACCCTAGTCGTGTCGTAATCGACACACATCTCAACGTACATCTTTTCTTTGAACATCTTTTGCATAGCTTTGGATGCCATACCTTCAACACAGAGGTTAGGTGCACAGAGAATAATATTCAAGAGTAAGAAAAAAAGAAAGATTTCAGAGCAGAAGGTTTTTAGTAAGAAGTTAATGGGGTATATATATGAATTGAAAGAGATGAGCAGTTTTTCCAAAATTAAAACCGATCAATTTTGATCATAGATTTTTATATTGCATCACACAAATCAAAGGTCCAGATTATTTGACCTTTGAGTGGTTTGGAGGTGATGCGTAAGTGTCAGGGTTTCGAAAGGTTTTGACCGCCAAAAGATTCGCCTTTTTGAAAAAGGTAATGATGAAAAAAGCTTTTAGAAAAATTTTAGGCGGTGAGAAATTAATTACTACTAACACCTTATTTTGAAAAAGATAATAAATCCCCGAATTTTCGTAAGAGAAAAGATTTGATTGCCAATTTTCTAAAATTATTTTTAGAAATACGGGATTTATTAATTTTTTGAAAAGATTTTATAACAATTTTTTTTTTAAACCGACATGAAGAATATAGAAATACTTATCGAGAAGCTGACGTGGCAAAGTCAGCTGATAAGAGTGATCCTCATGAAAATCTTTTCTGCTCATCTGGGTCTTTAATGTCAACTGTCATGGACCAGCTGAAGCAAGGTGACCTTGTCTGACTTTCATGACTTATCCCTGTATCAAGTTAGACATAACAAGATAGAGAAAAGAAAAGAAAGAATAAGAAGACATACCAGATCAGCTGATATGAGGATCAGCTGGTTACTTCAGCAGAAAAGTCCTCAACTGGATACCAGCTGACTACCCAAATTCCCAAAACTTTCTTTCTAAAGAACTGCACCTCCATCTATCATTCCTAACTCTGTTACTAATTCTCTGAATCTTACCTCTGCTAAAGGTTTGGTAAGCACATCTGCTCTCTGCTTCTCCGTATGAATCTTCTCCATCCTGATATCTCACTTCTCAGCATGATCTCGAAGAAAATGATGTCTTATGTCCACATTCTTGCATCTGGTATGGAGAACTAGGTTCTGAGTAATGGCTATTGCACTTGTGCTATCACAGAAGATGCGTATCTCTTCTGTGATCACATGGTAGTCTCTCAGCTGTTGTCTGATACAGAGCAGCTGAGAACAGCAACTACCAGCAGCCATGTACTCTGCCTCTGTTGTGGAAGTAGCTACAGAAGTCTGTTTTTTGGAGAACCAAGATATCAGCTTACTTCCCAGAAACTGACATGTGCCAGAGGTTGATTTCCTATCAATCTTGCACCCTCCATAGTCAGAATCTGAATACCCACTCAGCTGAAAATTATCATCAGCTGGGTACCAGAGGCCTAGATTGTAAGTACCCTTCAAATACTTAACAATCTTCTTTGCTGCTTCCAGATGAGATTTCTTAGGATTTGCCTGAAACCTTGCACATACCCCTACTGCAAAGCTGATATCAGGTCTTCTGGCAGTGAGATACAGCAGAGAACCAATAAGTCCTCTATATTGTGCCTGATCCACTTTCTCACCAGCCTCATCTGGATCCATGCTAAAGTTTGCCATCATAGGAATCTTAGCTTCTCTGCTGCTACTGATTCCAAATTTTTCTATCAAATTCTTGGCATACTTAGCTTGGCTAATGAAAGTTCCATTGGACATCTGCTTCACCTGCAGTCCAAGGAAGTAAGTCATCTTCCCCATCATGGACATTTCAAACTTGCTGGTCATCAGCTTGCTAAACTGATCACACATCTGCTAGTTGGGAGAGCCGAAGATGATATCATCCACATAGATATGCACTAAGAGGATATCATCTCCATCTTCTTTTCTGAAAAAGGTTTTGTCTATCCTTCCTTTGCTGAATCCACTATCCAGTAGGAACTGTGATAGAGTATCATACCAAGCTCTAGGTGCCTGCTTTAGTCCATATAAAGCCTTCTGCAACCTATAAACCTTGTTCCCAATCTCAAATCCTGGTGGTTGTTCCATATAGACCTCTTCTGCCAGGATTCCATTCAGAAAAGCTGACTTGACATCCATCTGATATACCTTGAACCCTTTGAAAACAGCATAGGCAAGAAACAATCTGATGACTTCTAGTCTTGCTACAGGTGCAAATGTCTCATCATAGTCAATCCCCTCTGACTGTGAATACCCCTGGGCTAATAGCCTTGCCTTGTTTCTAACCACTACATCATTTTCATCCTTTTTGTTCTTAAAAACCCACTTAGTGCCTATGACCTTCTGATGTTTGGGCCTCTCCACTAGAGTCCAAACTTCTTGTCTTGCAAACTGGTTTAGCTCCTCTTGCATAGCTACAATCCAGTTTGGATCTTCAAGAGCTTCATGGATATTCTTGGGTTCCATCAGAGACACATAACAGTTGAATTGAGCACCCAAGTTTAGCTTTCTTCTGGTCTGAACACCCACACTTGGATCTCCTAGAATCTGTTCAGCTGGGAAGTCAGACACCTTCTTCTTGCCCCTTTGAGGTGCCATGGTCTGCTCCTCTTGGGTCTTGTCTGATATTCCCCTTGGTTAGTGTCAGGAGTCAATGTGCCATCATCTGGTGCTGATGAGGGCTTATCAGCTGATTTGGGCTCATCATCTGAATCTGAATCTGATTCTATCCTAGGTACCACTACCTTAATCAGATCTGGTTTGTCTGACAGATTCAGCTGATCCACCTCTTCTGCTAGCTTCTCCTTGCTGTACTCATGAATAGATTCATCAAATACAACATGGGGTGTCTCCTCCACACAGAGAGAAACTTTATTAAAGACTCTATAGGCTTTGCTACTTCCAGAATATCCTAA
>JAPKLY010001496.1:0-42459 GCA_026898435.1 Prunella vulgaris | reverse complement strand
GTAGAAGTTCATTTTCTAAAAAACGAAGGGCTAAAAGAATGGGAGTTTGCTATAAATGTGCTAGATGGACGTGTAACACACGTTGTAAAAATATAGGAATGGCTTCCAATAATCGATTAAATAAAATAGATTTCATTATAAATGGACTGAGTAAGGGGTCAGTGGATAACAAATGGACCTCTGAGACGCATTATATTGGAATAGAGCAAAGAACTTTAGTCGATTTAAGGAATGAATTAATAAAGGAATATGCACATTGTCTTGGGAATCTGACGTTAAAAGACCCTGTTTGCCAATTTCTAAGAAAATTGGATGGGAAGCATATCCTCGACTCATAGAAGGCGTTTAAGCCGTTCCTGGACGTAAAACCAGAGGAAGATGTGAGCCACAATCACAACTACTGTCCCCAAGTGGGACCTCAATCTCTTAACTTTCTTTTGACTTTTATTTCATTTAACAGTATTTTTTGAATCGTATCAGGTACGTTTTCCATTTATCTTTGTCTATATAATTCAGTTTTCAGCTTATCACAAATCATATCATCCTTTCAAAAGTCCAAATATTGTAACCTCATCTTCTAGAAAAATAACCTCCATTTGTGTGTTAGGGGGAGCTGGAAATGGTCTTAATAAAGAATTTGCTCGAGTAGCATATAAGCTAGGTGGTATACTAGCTCGGAGAAATATCAAACTAGTACACGGAGGAGGTACACTTGGTCTGGTAGGTAATGTTGCCTTAGTAGCATCTTGGGGAGGAACTGAAGTTCAAGGAGTCGTTCACACAGGTATAAAAAGATTTAATCCTACTACAATTGGTGAGGAAATACAGATTCCATCCTTAATGGACAGAATGCCAAAATTGATAGAAATCTCTGATGCATTCATAGCCCTTCCAGGTGGTATTCGTACTTTGGAAGAAATATTTAACATTGTATGTTGGTCATGTTTAAGTATTCATTCAAAACTTGAGGGACTAATGAATATTAATGGTTATTATGATGGGTTACTAACTTTTTTTGGATCATGTGAAGCAACAAGGTTTTATTGAAGAATCAGTACGTCAACTCTTTACTGCAAATTCAGATCCAGAAAAATTAATATAAAAAGCTAGTACTTTAAGAAAATTTCAACTAAATGAATTGGAGGAAATCAGAAATGATGCATAAGACAATTCTAGAATTTACAAAGAAAAAATGAAAGTGTTTCATGACAAGCACATTGTCAGGAAAACTTTTGAAATAGGGCAAAAAAATAAAAAATGCACCAAGTTTGTTAAATAGCATATATTAATATTAAGAAATCAGTAAATTTAAAAAGTCGGGGTTGTGATACGTCTCAAAGGTACAAAGAAAAGGTGAATTTTCTTACCCCCTTTACTCTGCCATCTTTTTTTTTTTTTGACACCTTCACAAGAATAATTCACCTTATTCACACTTTGAGAACTTATACTTATGATTTTGTGGTAAAAGAAAAGGTTTTATTTAGGCTCAAAGGGGTTTACTAAGGCATTGAAAATTTCGGTAGGTTTTATTGGAAAAGAAAGGTAAGTCTTAATTGCCTTCATCGTTCTTATGTATGCATACAGAGTGACTGATACAGATTCAAAACAAGTTCTGAAGAACATAATTCATGACAGAGTATCTCACATAAAAGAATGCTCAAACATGCTATTTAGGCACAAATTCTCACAGGGTAGGTTCATATCCACTAAACAAAAGTTGCAGTTTTCTAATGTAAATTTTGTTAAAATAATTTTTTTTTTCAACAATCAATTGCAACCACTTGTAAAATAGAAAAATTAGTAGAATTATTCAATTATAGTCCATAATCTTTTGTCACAGTGTTTGTCTGAAATGAGGATGACTTATAAACATCTATTAGAATGTACTTAACCAAAATAGAAAAAAAAAATGTACCAAGTTTGTTAAATAGCATATATTAAAATTAAGAAATCAGTAAATTTAAAAAGTCGTGGTTGTGATGCGTCTCAAAGGAACAAAGAAAAGGTGAATTTTCTTACCCCCTTTACTCTGCCATCTTTATAGTGTTTTTAATTTTTTTTTTAACTTTTTATTTTTAAATTTTTTTTTTTGAATTTTTTTAAAAGAACTCAACTAATCCCCACCCCCCATTTTAAATAACACATTGTCCTCAATGATGAATAGACGAAATTGTAAAAGAGGAGAGATTACCTGATTCCACAGAGAAATTTGTAGCAATAAACCTGAAATACGCAAACAGACATATATATCTATGCATTTTTTTTCTTTCTTTTTTTATTATTTATTTTTATTTTTCTAATTTTTTTTTCACAAATGTAAATCTTAATCATCCTAACTTATGCTGGGTCGAGTTCCTAACCAGTTTACCTGAGACGTGATTGGGCAACTTTTAATCTCACAGGCATTGAGTTTTTCTATTAATTGTTCTGGATATGAATCTGCTGTAAAGAGTTGACGTACTGATTCTTCAATAAAACCTTGTTGCTTCACATGATCCAAAAAAGTTAGTAACCCATCATGATAACCATTAATATTCAGTAGTCCCACAAGTTTTGAATGAATACTTAAACATGACCAACATACAATGTTAAATATTTCTTCCAAAGTAAGAATACCACCTGGAAGGGCTATGAATGCATCAGAGATTTCTATCAATTTTGGCATTCTGTCCATTAAGGATGAAATCTGTATTTCCTCACCAATTGTAGTAGGATTAAATCTTTTTATACCTGTGTGAATGACTCCTTGAACTTCAGATCCTCCCCAAGATGCTACCAAGGCAACATTACCTACCAGACCAAGTGTACCTCCTCAGTGTACCAGTTTTAGAGTTGAAGCCTTTACCGTCAAATTTGAAATATGCTTTTTTGGGTGCTAATGATACTTATCCCGTAATAATATCATTTAAATTAAGTTATGATCAAGAGCATAAATTATTAGAGGTATTAAAGATTCACAAGCATGCGATAGGGTAGTCTATATCAGATATAAAAGGAATTAGCCCATTAATTTGCACTCATAATATTTATTTAGAGGAAAATGCTAAACCCTCTAGGCAGATGCAACGAAGACTTAACCCTAATATGAAAGAAGTGGTGAGAAATGAAGTTATTAAACTATTAGACAATGATATTATCTATCCTATCTCTGATAGTAAATGGGTAAGTCCTACTCAAGTTGTGCCTAAGAAATCTGGAGTAACTGTAGTAAAAAATGATAAAAATTAATTGATTCCAACTAGGACTGTTACTGGTTGGCGTGTATGCATTGACTACAGAAAATTAAAATCAATGACAAGAAAAGATCATTTTCCTTTGCCTTTTATGGACCAAATTTTGGAAAGAATTGCTGGGCATGAATTTTATTGCTTGTTAGATGGATATTCAGGGTATAATCAAATTGCAATTGCACTAGAAGATCAGGAGAAAACAACATTTACATGTCCTTTTGGAACGTTTGCATATCGTAGAATGCCATTTGGATTATGTAATGCCCCAGCAACATTCCAAAGATGTATGATAAGTATTTTCAGTGACATGGTTGAACGTTTCCTTGAAGTTTTCATGGACGATTTCTCTGTCTTTGGAAATTCTTTTGATGATTGCTTAATAAACTTGGCTAAAGTCTTAGCTTGATGTGAGGAGAAAAATCTTGTTTTTAACTGGGAAAAATGTCATTTCCCAAGTGTACACCTTGCATGATGGAACCGAATTTCGTTTCGGTTCAATAAATTCACGCATAGAACGCACATGCAAATTTTCATTATTGCGTCTTACAAAATCATTTTGGTTTTGAACATTATCTCCATCAATTTCATAGTCGGCCATAAATAATGCAATATTCCTAAAATTAAAGTTATAACCTCATATTAAACGACCACTTATAATATCACGAGTCCAATTATGCATACAAATAAATATAATACTGTAATGAGATAGAGAGAAGAACTCACAAACCTGTGAGGATAAACCTCACAACCGATGGATTTATTCTCCGCAAAAGCTCCCCGGCAATGGCGCCAAAAACTTGATAGCTCCTTGAGAGATACGTACCCAAGTGTAGGTTGATTTCAAATAATAAAATTTCTCGGGAGACCGAGTGTAGAACAACAGTGAGATTTGGAAGAAAAAGATACAAACTAGTTGAGATGTTTCAATAGAGTAACGAAATACTAGAGCTTCGGGATTCCACTTTAAGCAAAGATACTAGAGTTATTCTTGGTTATCTTTGATAACTCAATCGAAATCTAACAATCAAGAGATTTCAATCGGAAGATATAACATTGAGCACGTATAATACTTTGAAAAATACCTTTAGTTGTTCTAACAAGTTTATAAAATCAATAATTGACATGTAAAACTAAGCATTTGTTGTGCCAATAAGTCTACAACAAATCAAAATAATGACACATCAAAACCTTTCTTAAAAACTCATCAAATGACTAAAGGATTGAAACTTTGAAAATCTTTATTGAATAACCAAAAACATCACTAATACCTTACTAAAGCTTCATCCCTAACTCTAGTAAAATATTTAGCTACTCATACTAATACAATAAGAACTCATATTTCTAAGAGAGATACTAGACTTAAGATAGAAGGATTACAAGGAAAATGGGATGCCTTCAAGGGTTGCTAAAGGGCTCTTTATATAGGCCTCCAAATAGTGAATCTTGAAGACTCTAGCAAACAATTCACGTGGCCTGTAAAAAACAGTAATTTAATTGCCCTTTCCGTCCGAATTTCGTCTTGACTTCTGAAAGAAAGTTGTAGGCCGTTGGATTAGCTTTCCAAGGAGTCTAAGATCTCAAAATTGGGATGTCTAGATTGTGAGTTATGACAAGAATAGTGAAGTTGGTAAAACTGGATTATTTTTCTCCGCGTATTTATGGTGGTCTCTTGAAAAGCAGATATCTCAGCTTGCACACAATCAACGCCTTTAACATTTTTACTGTGTCTTGATGAATTTCTTGGCTAACCAATGGCTTTGGTCTTGTGTAAATTGGACTTTTGTGTGAATTATGGTGAATTGTTTCCCAACATGTGTACTGAGATGGCGGAATTCTGAAGCACTGGCATTGATTGTCATTTTGACCATTGAAGCCGGAACTTTTGACACTTAAGCCCTGAAGACAAGTTGTATAGCAACGAATTAGTGATCCAATAAAACTGGAATTGGTTCAATTGGATTAGTGAGGCTCCAGATATTGTGCAAATACGAAAATGTGTTTTGAGTCCAAACATTGGACAGAAATGGAGTCTTCACTTTTGAGTACAAATACAATCCAAACTTGTATAATTGGATCACTAAAATGTCTTAAGTATTTAGTACATTGTCTTAGGTTTTCAATATCATAAAATTTAGATAAGTATAACTCCACTTAAGACCTCAACAATATACAATAGACATAACGGTCAGGTTGAATTTTACATACTTCTCTTATTTATATAGAAAACACAAATACTTATAACTAATTGAAAAATGTGAAATTATATATAAATACGCTAAACAATACATTATAGTACTCAAAATAATACCCAAAATAGATAAAATATATGCATATTTAAACGCTAATCACTGTAACCTTTGTGGTCCAGTTTATAAAACTCGTGTAGACTTATCTTTTTAAACTTGTAAGAGGCTACTGTAAGGTTCTAGAATTCCCTCTTTAAAAAGTTTGAAAATCTGATTTTGGACTCAAGGTCTATTCACCCCCCCCCCCCAGACCTTGACCATTTTAAGGGACCAACAAGTGGCATTAGAGCAGTTGGCTTGCCACTGCTTTGATCAGTACCTAGCTAGATCCTTTTGTTTTGAAAAAACACACCTGCATACTTGCATGGCTCCCAAGATGGTGAAATCCAAGGTTCCAATGTTCTCTTCTGAGGACTATGATGAATGGAAAATTAGAATGCAAGGAAATTTATCTGCAATCAATGATGAGATGTGGTCTATAATAGAGGATGGCCCTATACCTATTGTGAAGGTCAATACTACAGTTGATCAGTCAGCTGGACTAGCTCAGATTATCCCTAAACCCAGAAGGGAATGGACTGTGGATGACAAGAGAAGGTCCAATCTTGACAATGTTGCAATGAACACTATTTATCATTCACTTGATAAAATTGTAATTGTGTTTAGCAAGATCAAAAACTGTAAAACTACAAAAGATATATGGGAAAAGTTGAACATGATTTGTGAAGGAACTGAACAAATCAAGGAAAATAAACTCATGATAGCAGTTCAAAAGTTTGAGAACTTCAAGATGAAATCTAGTGAAACTCTTGAAAAGTTTGAGTCGTGATTCATTGAAACTCTCAATGAGCTAGACTCACTTGGTAAAGATTACTCACAAAGAGAAATGAACATGAAGGTTCTCAGAGGCTTACCTTCTGAATGGGACATGAAGGTCATTGCTATGAGAGAATCAAAGGATTTATCTAAGATATCCACCCTTGAACTCTTTTCAGACCAGAAGGCTTATGAATTAAAAATAAGAAGAAGAAAAGAACCTGACATCAGTAAGGTTAAAGCTCTAGTGGCTGACAACCCTACAACTACAAGTTCTGATGATGAAGACTTGGCTCTTATAAAGCATCCCAAGAAGTTTGACAAATGGACCAAGAAGAAGCAGTTCACACCAAAGGAAGATGGTAAGCAGAAATCTACAGCACCTAACTCAACTTATGTGTGCTATAACTGCAAAAAACCAGGACATTACATCAATGATTGTCCATACCCCAAAGCAGAGAAGTACACTGATGAACAAAAGAGGATGAGAAAAGATAGAAAGAAAAAGTTTGACAAGGAGAGAAGTAGAGCACTACTTTCTGAGTTTGATAAAAACCAGGAAGACTGTCCCTTTTTTTCTCAAAAGTCAACTGCAGATTTAGAAGACTCTGACTCTACAGATTCAGATGAAGAAGCTCTGATCTGTCTTATGGCTAAAGATGAAGAGGTATGCTCATCATCATCAAGTTATATTACAGAAAATGATTCTTCCAGTGACATGTTAAGTGCAATCCAAAAACTACAAGAAGAAAACGAAGATCTTAGAAGAGATAATCATAATGGCAGGGGACATGTGAAAGCTTTGTTAATTGGAGTGGAGGATGCTGAACAACAACTGCAGATTCTACAAGAACTGAAGGAAGGTTACAGTTGTCTGAAAAATGACAATGAAGAACTTTTTAATGAAGCAAGTTGTAAAGCTGCAGATTGTGCTGAATTGAAGGAAACAATCAGAACTCAAGTACTTATGATAGTTGAGCTTGAAGAAAGCAATGCATATTATCAAAAGAAGTTAGATTGTTTTGGAAAATCATCCAAACAATTGAAGAAGATGTTATCTGAGCAAAGACACTCAAAGGACTTGACTGGAATAGGATATAATCCTTGTGTCTGGATGAAATACTTGCAAAAGTCATTTCCAAGACCTGAAAGAAAGTTCACCAAAGAAACAACCCCTGAAGAAGCTGTAAACTCAACCCTGAAGCCAGAAGATTTGAAATTCTTGAATTCATTTAAAGAATTGTCACCAAGAAGACAACAGAAGATCAATGAGATCATGGAAGATACTGAAGAAGTTGTTTCAAATATGTTGAAAAACATGATTCTGAAACCAACTGCAGAATCAAATATACAGTCAGAAGAAGAAGTCTTTCATAAATTGGATATGGAAAGAAGACTCGACTTTGATAGATTCTGGAATGGAAATATATATGTCAGATATGTCTCCCTCTTCAAGCACTCACAGAGGAGGATCAAGGAAGAACTGTAGAATTAACAACTTTACAGCTCCTAAAAAGGCTTGCATTGCAAAGAGTAACACTGGAGGAAATCCAAAGCATTGAATTTCTAAATAACTCACTTTATTTTGCAGGGACATGTTACAACCACCAAAAGAGAGATTTGGTACAATGGGAAACAACAATGCTTCATGCTGAACAATGGGAAAGAACACCTCAAGACTTTTAATTCAAAGTCAGATAAAGGTATCTTTCTGGGTTATTCTAATGTTAGCAAAGCATTTAGAGTGTATAACAAGAGATTAATGATTATAGAAGAATCACATCATGTTGTTTTTTATGAACAACATAATTCCCCTAAAGAAATTATTGAAGACTCTAAAGAGGACAACTCTACAGTCACAAGTCAACAGCAGTATGTTGAAATCAAAACTCCTGTAGATTTGACCAACAAAGGCTTTGGCACTGTGATACTTGAGTTGCCTCCATTGGTGAATGATGATGACCTAGTCTATGAGAATGTTCAAACAGAAGTAGAAACACCAACAAAAGGACCTGATGAGTCTGCAGTAGAGAACAATGATCAAAGATTAGAACCTATGTCAAATTTTATTTTTGTTAAAAGATCACCCCCTGAGCATGTAATTGGAAACCCATCAGATACTATAAAAACCAGAAAACAAATCCATGAGGCAATGTTTGCTACATTTCTTTCATTTTCAGAACCTACTGATATTCATGAAGCACTGCAAGATGTCAATTGGATTATTGCAATGCAAGAAGAATTGAATGGTTTTGAGAGAAATCAAGTATGGGAATTTGTTCCAAGACCTAGGAATCACAAAGTGATTGGAACTAGGTGGGTATTCAAGAACAAACTTGATGAAGATGGAATTGTGACCAGAAATAAAGCAAGGCTAGTTGCTCAAGGCTATTGTCAATAAGAAGGCATAGATTTTGATGAATCATTTACCCCAGTTGTAAGATTAGAAGCTATAAGAATATTTCTAGCCTATGCTGCACATATGAACTTTACAGTCTATCAAATGGATGTAAAGAGTGCATTTCTCAAAGGTCTACTCTCAGAAGAAGTGTATGTTGAACAACCACCAGGATTTGAGTAATCTATAGCTAAAGATATGGTTTATAAGCTTAGAAAAGCCCTTTATGGACTTAAGCAAGCACCAAGAGCATGGTATGATACCCTATGTGATCATTTGATCAAAAATGGATTCAAAAAGGGTATGGTTGACAAGACCTTATTCAGATTACAACATGGGAATGATATATTGCTTGTCCAAATCTATGTTGATGATATAATATTTGGCTCAACCAATGAAGAATTATGCAGAAAGTTCTCTAAGCTCATGACTGAGAAATTTGAAATGAGCATGATGGGAAATCTGAATTTCTTTTTGGGATTACAAGTTAAGAAAATGAGAGATGGAATTTTCATCAATCAAGTTAAATACACTCAAGAGCTTATCAAAAGATTTGGAATGGACAGCTCTAGGCCTACCTATATACCTATGACACCTTCTATGAGTCTTAACAAAGATGAAAGTGACAAAAGTGTTGATGTAACTAAATATAGGAGGCTAATTGGATCATTGCTATACCTTACAGCTAGCAGACCTGATATAATGTTTGCAGTAGGTTTATGTGCTAGATTCCAAGTAAATCCTAAGGAATCACACTTAAATGCTGTAAAGAAGATCATCAAGTATGTCAAATCCACACAAAATCTAGGATTATGGTATCCTAAAGAAGAAGGAATTGAACTCATTGGGTACACTGACTCAGATTTTGCAGGCTGCAAGATTGATAGGAAGAGTACTAGTGTGATTTGTCAATTCCTAGGTGAAAGGTTGGTGGCATGGCACAGTAAAGAGCAAAATTCTATTGCTCTTTCTACAGCTGAGGCAGAATATATTGCTGCTGGAAGTTGTTGTGCACAGATCTTATGGATGCAATATCAATTACAAGACTATGGGATTGATGCAAGAGAAAAAACTTTATTCTGTGACAATACAAGTGTTATTGCTATTACACAGAATCCAGTTTTACACTCTTGATCAAAACACATAGATGTAAGGCATCATTTCATATGAGATCATGTTGAAAGAAGGGATGTGAAATTGACAAAGATTCATACTGATTTGAATCTTGCTGATATTTTCACTAAACCTTTATATGAATCAAGATTTTCAATCTTGAGAGGTAATTTGGGAATATTAGAATTGTAAGAAGACTCTATGAAAATCACTAAATTGCAAAGGCAAACCTAGACAATTGGAAAATCAGTGAAAAGGAAAATTGCAGCTGCAAAGTCATTCAACTGCAGAGTTGGTAACTCTACAGGTGTAGACTTAGTTCTGAACTGCAAATTCCTTACCAACTGTAGATGTCCAAATTCTAAGATTGTCAACAGCAAAATTAGGGAACTTACAGTACTTTGTACAATTCTGAAAATTAAATGGAGCACTACAAATTCAGAAACGTTTGTACTCAGTTACAGACATTTTAGATTTATTCAACATTTTAATTAATAAAATGTGTTACTACGTGTAACATTTAAAAAAGAATTAAATTCTATGTGAGTTAGATTTTGGACAAATTTAATTATAAATTTTGGTCCAGAATTCAAAAACTCATAAATTTTAGGTCAAAGACCATTATACCCCTGTTCTTATATGACTGTTTAAGGAAATGTATTTACAGGACCCTTCATCATTTTTATATCTCATTTTTAACATTCGAACCCCCTGAAACCTTAAACACTCCCCATCCCTTACTCTCTAAAACCAAAAACATCATGGCAATGAAAGTTATTTTTGGAGCACTTTTCGACTTTGACGAGTTACTGAAGAAGCATCCCACTGATGCTATGGAAGACGTTGTCAAGCACATAGTGAATCAAGGGATTCATTATTGTCTTACTCACAATTCTGGAGCTTATGATGATAGGATTGTGCATGAGTTCTATCAAAATGCAGAAGCTAATGTTGAGAGGAAGACATTATCAGTGAAGCTGCAAGAAAGGAAGGTCAATATCACAGCAGGTGATATTTGCAGAGCTCTACATCTAAAGACTGGAGGTGATGCTCATGATAATCTCAACTTTGCTGAGGAAGATGAGAAGTACTGGAAGAGATTCACTGCAAAGAAACCATTTCCAAAGAACTGGAAGAGGACATTCAAGTAGACTGACCTAGCAGTTGAGTATGTCTATCTATATGAAGCTATTGATAGGTGTATATTATGTAGAACTGGTGCTCATGATACTGGCACTATTCTTATGTGGGATCTTATGATAGCTTTTATTAAGGAAGTAAAAGTTGATATAGGAGAACTCTTACTTTGTAATATTGGCAATGATGTTGTGAAGGCTGGAAAGAATAAAGGTTTTGGAGTATTCTTGAACTACATTTTGAAGGAAGTAGGATTTTCTTTATTTAATGGGCATGAAGGACAGCCTATTTTGATTCATAGAATCATAGGGAAGGTTAATTTCGAGAGAGGAGCTGTGGATGCTCCTATGGCTCCTAAGTCAAATAAGAGAAAGAAGAACAAGTCAGAAGGAAAGAAACCTACAGTTGTCAGTTCACCAAAACAGTATGAAAGAAAGAAGAAGAAAAATGTAAGGAGAAAGCTTTTGGTGGATGAACCAACTGATTCTGAAGATGAAATTGTTAGAGAAAAGAGGCAGAAGAAAGTTCATTCTAAGAAAGTTGCAGAAGTTGAAACTGACAAGTCTACAGCTGTAGACTTGCCAATTGTACAGTCTGAGGTACAAGCTATTGAGGAACAAGTTGAAGATGTTGGAGTACCTGAACCGGAAACTGAATAACTCCCTGTTGTTCCAGTTGAGAGGGTTGAAGGTTTTGAAGAAGAAAGGCAAAGATTTGATGACTGGAAGATAGTCAGGGAAGAATTGGATAAATTGACAGTTGAAGAAAGAAATTTATTGCAGTGGGTTATTGACTGGACAAATTGCAGCAATGTGAATGAGTTAATGAAGCCCAATTACCTTGATGACTTTATTGCTGAGAAAGTTAGAAAGAATAAAGAAAAGGGAAAGCAGATTATTGCTGAAGAGGCTACAAGACAGAAAATCACCAAATCAGCAGCTGCAGCTTTAAGAGTTGCAATGGAATCTGAGAGAGACCCAGAGGCAGAATATCCAGAAGCTGAGTTTGATGTTACAAGCTCAGATAGTGAAGAAGTGTTGCCACAGAAGATTGGTGAAGGAAGTCAACAAATAGTTGAAGTTGAGGGCTTAACTATTTCAGTTAAGGAATCTATTCTGTTGGAGTCTGCAGGAGCTAGTGCTGCAGATCCAGTAAATGTTGAAGAAACAAATGAACCTGAATTTGAGAAAGAGAAAGAAGCAAGAAAAGAAGATTCACCCTGTAAAGAACCCAAGGGTAAACCTGATAATGATGAAGGTGGTGATGATGATGCACTAACGGGTTGTGCTCAAGCAAAGATTGTACAAGCTGATGTTCAAGTATCTCTTGAGGCTCAAGCTGATGAGCAAATGGTTGAAGACACTTCTAAGGAGATTGATGAAAGTGCTAAAGACCTGTCAAATCCTATCACAAGCATTTTCAATCTACCTCCTCCTGCAATGTTCACTTTGGAAGAAATTTATCAACATGGTACTCCTCCCCTACAGAGTTATTCAACACTTGAGAGAGAAAATATAGAAAATATCGATGACTACATTGCTGATTTCTCTACAGACAAGATGGAAGTGATTATGACTCCTAGCAAGAGGAAGGCTTCCACTGAAGACTCTACAACTGTAGAGTTGGTGCCTTCTAAAGCTCAGAAAGTCACAAAGGGAAAAGAGTTGGTTATTAGAGAAGGAGACTCTGAAGAAGAGGACAGTGATTCAAACCCTCAAATGACACCTAAGGAAGTTGTATCCCAACTGAAAAAGATGGAGGATTCTCTGAAAGGAATTGAAGCAGAAATCATCAAACAAGTCAAGAGAGTACCTGATACTATCATTTCTCAAAATGTGAAGAAAGGTATGGAAGACATAGTGAAGAAGTTTAAAGAGAGAAGCCTGGAAGAGAAGAAAATTCTTGAAAAGAATTTCAAAGCTATTGTGGACAAACTTTTAGCTCAAAATGAATTTGTTAGACAGGATGTTATTCAGAAGACAAGAGAAATTATTACTCTACAGTCTGATATCAATCTGAAAAAAGATGATTCTTTCAATTTGAAGATTGAAGTAAAGAGTATGAAGAATGAGATGACCAAGATGATAACTGGGAATGAGACTCTGAAGGATGATCTTATGAGCAAGCTTAACACCATTTGGTCACACGTTGATGTTGGCAAAAATGGGGAAAGCAAGATTGAGAAAGAAATTAAAGAAGGAGACAAGATTACTGAAGATATTCTTGGGAATGTGAAGAATATTGGAGAAGCATGGGCAAAGGAACTCGAAGCTGCCAAATCTAAAGACTTGTCTAAGAGACTGGGAGAACAATCAGAAGAAAGATCTCAACCTGAACAGATGAAGGGAAGCTCCAGAGGAAGCAAGATCATAAAGCTCCCTAAATCTACAGTACAAAAGAAACCTACAGCTCATTCATCTAAAAAAACCTCTTGGTTATTGGGAACAAACTGTGAAAGAGTCAAAATATAGAAAGAAAGAGAAGGAAGAGAAAGAGAAAGAAAAGCAAAGAAAGATAGATTTTGAAGAATCTACAGCTGTTGTCACTGTTCAACCTTTGAATGTTCAACCATTGAGCATGATACCGGCTGAAGATCCAGATGAGAAGGAAAAGACAATGAAGACTGAGTTTGATATTCTCTGGGAAGAATTCTTGAGTATGTGCAACAGGCATACAGTGATCAAGACGATTTAACTCAAGAAGGACAGATTTCAGAAGTTCAAAGATTTGAAGGCTGATGGATCTTTGTACAAAGGAGACAATGCTCGCCTCCTTGGTGGAAAAATCAAAAGAAATCCTCTGCCTAAGAAGGTGTTCAAATCAAAGAAGGAGGAAGAAGAATTTGAAACTTATGAATACAGGATGTTGATGAAATACATTGAAGAGGATGAGAAGAACATGAAGCTAGTGGAGCAAGGAATTCTAAAGCCACAAGATGAGTCTGATGAAGAAGATGATGCTGATCCCAAGCACAGGAGAAGATGAAGACTTTGTTCTAGATTAGACACTAAAACTCTTTAGTTTTTAGTCTAATTATCTACTGTAAGCTGTATCTTGAACTCTTGTTTATTTTACTGCAGCTTTTTCTTCTGTTGCTTTACCTAGCTTTGTTCTTTGTTATGTTTCATATAGACAATATCTTATTGTCTCTGCTGCTTGTCCTTGTTGTTTGCTTTGTTTTGTTTGTTTTGCCAACATCAAAATAGGGGGAAATTGTTAAGTACCTTGATTTAGATTTTGATGTGTGCAAAACAATGTGTTTAATTGTGTAATTTGATCTAACACTTGTGCAAAGGAAATTGGTGTTTGAAACATATAGTTGTGAGTGAAGTCTGCAGCTGTATACTTGATCATTCTACAGCCAGACATGACCCTACAGCTGTAAGGTTTCTCTACAGCCGATTTTTCATATTGACAGGACTCTAGCTGCAATTTTGATGACCCTACAGGTGCAAAGAACCGTTTGAAGAAGAAGTACAAGTCAGAGATTATTTGAAGATAATGAAGACCCTTAAGCACAATTAGTGTAGCTTTTAAGCACTCACTAAAATGTACTTAAGTTGAGGATATTTTCTTAATTCTGGAGGATAATGGAGATTATTTGCAAGACAGCCAGAATTCTGAAGAAAATGACGATAGTACAATCAGTACTATCCTGTGTGAAGGATGAGGACCACTTCACACATGCCAAATGGAGAAAGAGGAGCCTTATCCATATTTCAAATTTGAATTCTCCAACGGATAAGTCACGCCACCCAATCTATAAATAGAAGAAGTCCTCAGCGGAAGCAACAACAACAACCCTGAGCATACAAGCATTCTGCCTAAGCAAATCTACAGCCAACAAATTTCTGAGAGAGCTTTACTTTTTTTTTATTCTTTGTGATTCATAGGATAGTTGGTTAGGATTTTCTTAGAAAGATTCACATTTTTTTGTTGTTGTTCCCTCACCTGTTTTATATTTCTACTTAGTGTAGAAATCTCTTTGTGAGGTTTTGTAAACTCTTTGTGAGTTATTTTCCGAGTGAATAGGGTAGTTTAATCTCTTGTTAGAATAGGAATCTGAGTGAACCTAGTTCTAAGGGGGAACTACTTGTATTGATCTAAGTGATCTCATCTTTGTGAATTTGGCACATGAGTGGTGTAACAGTGGATGTAGGTGATCTTTTTATAGACACTGAACCACTATAAATTTGGTCTATTTACTTTCTGTCATTTAAATTCTTGTTCTGCATATTTAATTTATTTGTTATATTCATCATTCTTTTAAAACCTGAGTGCATAAAACTTTGTGGTTTTCACAAAGAGAAACTGACTCTACAGCTGTAGAGTTCTCTAAGTCACTCAGCTGTAAAGTTTGTTTATATTGTTTTTCATTAACACTCACTTTTTTCCGCTGCACATTTGAGTATTCTCAATACAATTTTAATTTTGAGAATCCCTCTGATATTTTGTCTACAAGTGATCTTTTATTCTGCAACCCTCTAGACCTTGACCACTTTAAGGGACCAACAGAGCTATATAATTTTTCTTCCTTGAGAGCTTTCCTTCATCATCTTTGTCATCTCAGTCTTCATTCCTTGAATTTCTAACTTCAGATTGAATGAATCATCCTTCATGAGATTAATATCTGACTGTAGAGTTGTAACCTCCCTAGTATTCTGGTCTTGTCTGATCAATTCATTCTGCTTCAGTAAACCATCCACAATAATTTTGAAATTCTTTTCAAGAACTTTCTTTTCTTCTAAGCCTCTTTCTTCAACCTTCTTGACCAAATCTTCTATACCTTTCCTTACTCTCTGGGACATGATTGTATCAGGAACCCTTTTCACCTATTTCAAAATCTCAGCTTCTATTCCTTTGAATGAATCTTCAAGATCTTGGAGTTTTGAAACAACTTCTTTTGGAGTCATCTTAGGGATAGTATCACTATCTTCTTCCTCAGATTCTGCTTCCCTAATGACTAACTCCTTTCCTTTCATAACTTTCTGAGTTTTGGAGGGCACCAACTCTACCGCTATAGAGTCTTCAGTAGTGGCCTTCCTCTTGCTAAGAGTTAAGACAAGATTTGTCTTTTCAGTAGAGAAATCAGACATGTAATCATCAATATTTTCTCTTTTTAGGACTGATAAACTCTGCAGGGGAGGTGTTCCTTGTTGATATATCTCCTCTAATGTGAACATTGCAGGTGGGGGTTGATTGAATATATTTGCAACATGATTAGACAAATCCTTTGCACTCTCATCAATCTCCCTAGATGTATCTTCTATGATTTGCTCATCAGCTTCAGCTTCTTGAGTTGGTGGAACCTGAACACTTACAATTTGAGCGTGAGCACCACCCATTGGTGGATCATCATCATTGCCTTCATCATCATTATCATCAGGCTTATCCTTAGGCTCTTTGTAAGGTGATGCAATCTTTTCTACTTCTTTTTCTTTCTCTTTCTCAGAAACAGGTTGTTCAAGAACCATAGCTTCAGTATTCTCAGTTGTATCCGCAGCACTAGCTCCTGCAGATTCTAACAATATTGCTCCTTCAGCCAAAGTAGTTAAGCCTTCTGCTTAAACCACTTGTTGACTTCCTTCTCCAATTCTTTCAGGAATGTCTCTTCACTCTCTGAACTAACTACCTCAAAGTTAGCTTCAGGAAATTCTGCCTCTGGATCATTTTCAGATCCCATTGCAACTCTTAATACTTCAGCTGCAGATTTGGTAATCTTTTGTCTCTCAGGAACTTCAGCAACCACTTGCTTTCCATTTCCTTATTCTTCCTTAGTTGCTCAGCAAGAAACTCATCAATAAATTGATTTACATCTGTGCAGTTTGTCCAGTCAACAACCCACTGGAACAACACTTTCTCTTTAGCTGCCAACTTCTCAAGTTCTTCCATTATAATCTTCCAATCTTCGAATTTTTATCTTTCCTCTTCAAATCCGGCAACTCTTTCTATTGAAACAGTAGGGAGTTGTTCAGTTTGTACTTAAGGAATTTCAGTAGCTTGAGCTTCTTCATCTAGCAGTACATTTGTCAAGTCTACAGGTGTAGACTTGTCAACTTCTTCTTCTGTAACTTTCTTTGAATGATATTTCTTTGCTCTTCTTTCTCTATCAACTTCATCTTCAGATTCACTAACTTCATCAACTAGAAGTAGTTTCCTTCTGACATTTTTCTTCTTCCCCTCATAATGTTTCAAAGGACTTACAACTGTAAGTTTCTTTGCATCAGTCTTGTTCTTCTTTCTCTTCTTCAACTTTGGAGCCATAGGAGCATCCACAACTCCTCTCTTGAAGTTAGCTTTCCCAATAATACGATGAACAAGAATAGGTTGACCACTATGACCATTGAACAAAGAAAAACCTAATTTTTGCAAAATATAATTAAAAAAAATCCAAAACCTTTGTTTTTACCAGCTTTCACAACATCATTTCCAATATTTCTAAGCAGCAATTCTCCAATATCAATCTTAGCTTACTTATTTTTGGCTATCATCAGATCCCACATAAGGATAGTACCAGAATCATGAGCAACAATTCTACATAAAAGACAATTATTTATAGCTTCATAAAGATAAACGTACTCAACTGCAAGGTCGTTCTTCTTAAATGTCCTCTTCCAATTCTCTGGAAATGGTTTCTTTGCAGTGAACTTCCTCCAGTATCTTTTGTCTTCATCAGAGAAGTTGAGGTTCTCTTGTGAATCTCCTCCATTTCTCAAGTGTAAATCTCTGCAAATATCTTCAGTTGTGATATTCACACTTCTTCCTTGCATCTTTACAAAATGTGTCTTTCTCTCCACATTTGCATCAGCATTCTTGTAAAACTCATGAACTATCTTATCATCATATGCTTTGGGGATATAAGTAAGACAGTAATGAATTCCCTGGTTAGTTATATGTCTGACTACACTTTCCATTGCGCCTGTAGGATGTTTCTTTTGAATCTCTTCAAAACCAAACAGGGCACCGAAAATAACTTTCATTGCCATAGTATTTGGTTTAAGGAGATGATGGATAGGGAGTGTATAAGGGGGTTCGAATATGTAAAGTATGATAGAAAAAGGATGAAGAGTCTTTTAAATGCCTTTCCTTACAACATTCAAGACAGTGAGGATAAATCTGTCTTTTTGACCTAAAATTTATGAGTTTTTAAATTTCGAACCAAAACTTATAATTAAATTTGTCCAAAATATAACTCACATAAGAATTTAAATCCATTTAAAATGTTACACGAATTCAAACATTTTATTAATTAAAATGATGAATAAATCCAAAATGTCTGTTACTAAGGTACTGACATTTCTGAATTTTTAGTGCTCCATTTAATTTTTAGAATTATACAAAGTACTGTCAATTCTCTAAGTTTGCAGTTGACGTGTTTAGAATATGGAAGTCTACATTTGTAAGGAATCTGCAGTTCAGTGCCAAGTCTACAACTGTAGAGTTAACAACTCTGCAGTTGAATGACTTTGCAGTTGCGTATTTCCTTTTCAATGAGTTTCCAATTTTCTAAGTTTGTCTTTGCAATTTAGTGACTTTCACAGAGTCTTTTCACAATTCAAACGTTCCCAAATTACCTCTCAAGATTGAAAATCTTGATTCACACAAAGGTTTAGTGAAAATATCAGCAGGATTCAAATCAGTATGAATCTTTGTCAATTTCACATCCTTTCTTTCAACATGATCTCTTATGAAATGATGCCTTACATCTATGTGTTTTCTCTAGAGTGTAATACTGGATTCTGTGTAATAGCAATAACACTTGTATTGTCACAGAATATAGTAGTTCCTCTTACATCAATCCCATAGTCTTGTAATTGATATTGCATCCATAAGATTTGTGCACAACAGTTTCCAGCAGCAATGTACTCTGCCTCAGCTGTAGAGAAAGAATTATAATTTTGCTTCTTACTGTGCCATGCCACCAATCTCTCACCTAGGAATTGACAGATCCCACTAGTACTCTTCCTATCAATCTTGCAGTCTGCAAATCTGAGTCAGTGTAACCAATGAGTTCAATTCCTCCTTCTTTAGGATAGTATAATTCTAGATTTTGTGTGGATTTGACATATTTGAAGATTTTCTTTACAGCATTTAAGTGTGATTCCTTAGGATTAACTTGGAATCTAGCATATACACCTACTACAAACATGATATCAGGTCTGCTAGCTGTAATGTATAGCAATGATCCAATTAATCTCCTATATTTGGTTACATCAACACTTTTTCCATTCTCATCTTTGTCAAGACTCACAGAAGGTGTCATAGGTATATTGGTAGGCCTAGAGCTGTCCATTCCAAATCTTTTGATAAGCTCTTGAGTATATTTAGCTTGATTGATGAAAATTTCATCTCTCATTTGCTTAACTTGTAATCCCAAAAAGAAATTCAGATTTCCCATCATGCTCATTTCAAAATTCTCAGTCATGAGCTTACACAACATTCTGCATAAATCTTCATTGGTTGAGCCAAATATTATATCATTAACATAGATTTGAACAAGCAGTATGTCATTTCCATGTTGTAATCTTAATAAGGTCTTGTTAACTGTACCCTTTTTGAATCCATTTTTTATCAAATGATCGCATAGGGTAGCATACCATGCTCTTGGTGCTTGCTTAAGTCCATAAAGGGCTTTTCTAAGCTTATAAACCATGTCTTCAACTGTAGATTCCTCAAATCCTGGTAGTTGTTCAACATACACTTCCTCTGATAGTAAACCATTAAGAAATGCACTCTTTACATCCATTTGATAGATTGTAAAGTTCATATGTGCAGCATAGGCTAGAAATATTCTTATAGCTTCTAATCTTGCAACTGGGGCAAAGGATTCATCAAAATCTATGCCTTCAGATTGACAATAGCCTTGAGCAACTAGCATTGCTTTATTTCTGGTTACAATTCCATCTTCATCAAGTTTATTCTTGAACACCCACCTAGTTCCAATCACTTTGTGATTCCTAGGTCTTGGAACAAGTTCCCATACTTGATTTTTGTCAAAACCATTCAATTCTTCTTGCATTGCAATAAGCCAATTGACATCTTGCAGTGCTTCATGAATATCTTTAGGTTCTGATGATGAAAGAAATGTAGCAAGCATTGCCTCATGGATCTATTTTCTGGTTTTTACAGCATCTGATAGGTTTCCAATTACATGCTCAGGGGGGTAATCTTTTAACCAAATCAAATCTGATTCAGGTTCTAGTCTTTGATCATTGTTCTCTACAGCTATAGATTCACCTACTGCAGACTCATCAGGTCTTATTGTTTGTGTTTTTACTTCTGTTAGAACATTCTCATAAACTAGATCTTCAACATTCTCTAGGGGAGGTAACTCAACTATCACAGTGCCAAAGCCTTTGTTGATCAATTCTACAGGAGTTTTGATTTCAACATATTGCTGCTGACTTGTGACTGTAGAGTTGTCCTCTTTAGAGTTTTCTACAATTTCTACATGGGAGCTACGTTGTTCATAAAAAAAACATGATGTGATTCTTCTACAATCAATAATCTCTTGTTATACACTCTGAATGCTTTACTAACATTAGAATAACCTAAAAAGATACCTTCATCTGACTTTGAATCAAAAGTCTTGAGGTGTTCTTTCCCATTATTCAATATGTAGCATTTGCATCCAAATATGTATAGATAAGAAATATTAGGAGTCCTTCCTTTTCATAACTCATATGAAGTCTTCTAATGATCTTTCATTATAAAGCATCTATTTTGAGTATAGCATGCAGTGCTTGTTGTTTCTGCCCAACATCTCTTAGGCAAATTTGCTTCAACAGTCATTGTTCTAGCTGCCTCCTTGAGTGTTCAAATCTTTCTTTCTGCAACACCATTCTGCTGTGGGGTTCTAGCTGCAGAGTATTCATGCATTATGCCATATAGTGAACAATATTCTTCATTGACTTGATTTGTGAATTCTGTTCCTCTATCTGATCTGATTTGATCTTCACAATCTTCAAGTTCTTTTCATTCTGAATCCTTCTCAATAATTCTGGTAACTTCTGTAGAGTTTCACTCATCTTTCTTAGAAACACTGTCCAAGAAAATCTTGAGTAATCATCTACTACCAGTAAGGTGTACTTCTTTCCACTTATGCTTACAAGTTTTATGGATCCAAAAGATCCATATGCAGTAATTCAAGTATTCTTGATGTGCTTGAGTGTGTCTTGCTTTTGAAAGTCTTCTTGATGTGTTTCCCTTTAACACAAGCATCACATAGATGTTCCTTCCTGAACTTTGTGTTTGGTAGACCTCTTACAAGTCTGATATTCACAAGTTCATTCACAGTTTTAAAGTTTATGTGATTCATCCTTTTTGCCATAACCAACTAACTTCATTGGAACTTTTAACAAAAAAGTAGGTAGTTTCAGCTGTAGAGTCCCACTCTACAATGTAAACATTCCCTTTTCTAGTTCATGTCAGTTTTGTGGTTTGGGATTCAATATCTTTGACTATGCAAGTGTCATGTGTAAAGTCTACAGTATAGCCTTTGTCACAGAATTGACTTGCTAAGCAAATTATGCTTTAATCTTTCTACCAAATAAACATCATTGATCTGAACATTTCCTTTGAGCAGACTTCCTGATACTTTAGCTGTTCCACTGGCATTATCACCAAAAACAACCTTAGGACCTTTGTGATATTTCACAATTTGTAACAAACTTCTATCTCCAGTCATATGTCTTGCACAACCACTATCTATGTACCAAATCTCTTTTTTGGTTGTTGTGACTTGTCCGTGCAAAATAAAATCAGTTATTTAGAAATCCAATACTTTGGATTTCCTCCAGTGTTACTATTTGCAATCCACGCCTTTTTGGGAGCTGTAGAGTAGTTAATTCTACAGTTCTTGCTTGACCCTCCTCTTTGAATGTTTGAAGAGGGAGACAAATCAGACATATTTCCATTCCAGAATCTATCAAAGTTAAGTCTTCTTTCAATATTCAATTTGTGAAAGACTTCTTCTTCTGACTGTATAGTTGATTCTGCAGTTGGTTTCAAAAGCATGTTTTGCAACATGTTTGTAACATCTTTTTTCAGTATCATTCATGTTCTCCTAGACCTTCTGTTATCTTCTAGGTAACAATTATTTGAATGAATTCAGGAATTTCAAATCTTCTGGCTGTAGGGTTGAGTTTGCAGCTTCTTCAGGGGTTGATTTTCTGGTTTAGAAATTGACTTTTGTAAATGTTTCATCCAAGTGCAAGGATTATATCCTATACCAGTCAAATCTTTTGTGTGTCTTTGCTCAGAAAACATCTTCCTCAATATTTTGGATGACTTTCCAAAACAATCTAGCTTCTTTTGATAATAAGCATTGCTCTCTACAAGATCAGCTATCATAAGTTCTTGAGTTCTAATAGTTTCCTTCAGTTCAGCACAGTCTACAGCTCTACAACTTGCTTCATTGAAGAGTTCTTCATTGTCATTTTTCAGAAAACTGTAACCTTCTTTGAGTTCTTGTAGAATCTGCACTTGTTGTTCAGCATCCTCTACTCCAGCTAACAAAGCTTTAACATGTTCTCTTCCAATGTGATTATCTCTTCTAAGATCTTCATTTTCTTCTTGTAGTCTTTGGATTGCACTAAGCATGTCACTGGAAGAATCCTTTTCTGTTATATAACTTGATGATGATGAGCATACCTCTTCATCTTTAGCCATAACACATATTAGGGCTTCTTCATCTGAATCTGTAGAGTCAGAGTCCTCTAAATCTATAGTTGACTTTTGAGTAGAAGAGGGACAGTCTTCCTAGTTTTTATCAAACTCTGAAAGTAGTGCTCTAATTCTCTCATTGTCAAACTTTTTCTTTCTATCTTTTCTGATACTCTTTTCTTCATTTGTATACTTCTCAGCTTTGGGGTATGGATATTCGATGATGTAATGTCCAGGCTTTCTGTACTTATAAGATAAATAAGTTGATTAGGTGCTGTAGATTTCACCTTACCATCCTCATTTGGTGTGAACTGCTTCTTCTTAGTCCATTTGCTAAACTTCTTGAGCTGCTTTAAAAAGAGCTAAGTCTTCATCATCAGAATCTGTAGCTGCAAGGTTGTCAGCCACTAGAGCTGTAACCATACTACTGTCAGGTTCTTTTCTCCTACTTATGTCAAATTCATAAGCCTTTAGGCTGAGAAGAGTTCAAAGGTGGATATCTTAGATAAATCCTTTGATTCTCTTGTAGTAATGACCTTCATGTCCCATTCAAAAGGTAAGCCTCTAAGAACCTTCACGTTCATTTCTCTTTGTGAGTAATCTTTAACAAGTGAGTCCAGCTCATTGTGAATCTCAATGAATCTTGACTCAAACTTTTCAAGAGTTTCACCAGATTTCATCTTGAAGTTCTCAAACTTTTGAACTGCTATCATGAGTTTGTTTTCCTTGATTTGTTCAGTTCCTTCACAAATCATTTCCAACTTTTCCCATATATCTTTTGGAGTTTTATAGTTTTTGATCTTGATGAACACAATTTTATCCAGTGAGTGATAAATAGTGTTCTTTGCAACATTGTCAAGATTGGACATTCTCTTGTCATCCTCTGTCCATTCCCTTCTAGGTTTGGGGATGATCTGAGCTTGTCCAGCTGACTGATCAGCTGTAGTATTGACCTTCACAATAGATATAGGGCCATCTTCAATGATAGACCACATTTCATCATTGATTGCAGACAAGGGTGCTTGCATTCTAATCTTCCATTCGTCATAATCCTCGGCAGAGAACATAGAAACCTTGAATTTCACCATCTTTGGAGCCATGCAAGTATGCAGGTGAGTTTTTAAAAAACAAAAGGATCTAGCTAGGTAATGATCAAAGCAGTGGCAAGCCAACTGCTCTGATACCACTTGTTGGTCCATTAAGTGATCAAGGTCTAGATGGGGGGTGAATAGACCTTGAGTCTAAAATCAAATTTTCAAAATTTTTATAAAGAGGGGATTCTAGAACCTTACAGTAACGTCAAAAATTTCAAAAACAATAAGTCTACAAGAGGTTTTATAAAAGGACCACAAAGGTTACAGTTGTGGACTATAGAAGTCTACAGTTGCAGAGTTATAAAATAGACAACTTGTAGACAAGAAATCAGAGGGATTCTCACGCTTGAAAGTGTTTTGAGAATACTCTAATGTGCAGCGGAATATAAGTGAGTGTTAATGAAAAACAATTTAAACAAACATAACAGTTGAGTGACTTAGACAAGTCTACAGCTGTAGAGTCATTTTCTTTGTGAAAAACACAAAGTTTTATGCACTGATTTTAAAAAGAATGACGAATGTAACAAGTAAGTAAATATGCAATATAGAAATATAAATGACAGAAAGTAAATAGACAATATTTATAGTGGTTCAGTGTCTATGAAAAAAACAACCTACATCCACTGTTACACCACTTAGGTGCCAAATTCACTAAGAACATATCACAAAGATCAATACAAGTAGTTCCCCTTTAGAACTAGGTTCACTCAGATTCCTATTCTAATAAGATATTAACTACCTTATTCACTCAGAAAACAACTAACAAAGAGTTAAAAACCTCACACAGAGATATCTATACTAAGTAGAAATAACAAAACAAATGAGGAAACAACAACAAAGAGGTGATTCTTTCTAAGAAAAATCCTAACCAACTAGCCTATGAATCACATAGAACAATAAAATCTCTCTCTCAGAATTTGTTGGCTGTAGACTTTCTTAGGCTGAATGCTTGTATGCGCAGGGTTGTTGTTGTTGCTTCCTCTGAGAACTTCCTCTATTTATAGATTGAGTAGGGTGACTTATCCGTTGGGAAATTCAAAATTTGAATTCAGGATAAGGCTCCTCTCTCTCTATAGGCATGGTACTGATTGTACTATTGTCCTTTTCTTCTGAATTCTAGAAGTCTTCAAACTAATCTCCATTATCCTCCAGAATATTTGAAATAAACTCCTCTTAAGTACTCTTTAGTGAGTGTATAAGTGCTATATATACTAATTTGAGCTTAAGGGTCTTCATAATCTTCATTTAATCTTGGACTTGTACTCCTTCTTCAAACGGTCTTCTCAACTGTAGGGTCTTCAACCTTGCAGCTATAGAGTCCTGAAAATACAAAATTGGATGTAGAGAAACTTTACAGCTGTAGGGTCATGTCTGGCTGTAGAATGGCTGCAGACTTCTCTTACAACTATAACTTTCAATAACCAATTTCCTTAGATCAAGTGTTAGATTAATTTAACCATTTAAAACATATGTTTTGCACACATCAAAATCTAGACCAAGGTACTTAACACATGGAAATGACATCATAACCAAATTATACACTTGAGATAAATTAAAAAGGAAACGTGCACAATTATTATGGATTGGAATGGTACTAATTTATCCAATAATATTTTTATCAATCATAATTCTAAAAAAATAGGAGATAAATTATCCTCACTTAATTAGAAAAATAAGGAAAAATGTAATAATGTACATAAATAAATAAGAATGTACACTACAATATCATGGTCAAAGGGAAAGATTTTATTTTACAGGATTCACAGTTTTCTTTCTTTCATGTATTAAACTCAATAACGAAGTTAATTATTAATTGATCGTTTTAACATTTTTCATATATATATTTATAATTGTATATGTTGCGTGAATTCTATGAGATTTAATTATGTTAGAAGTTAATAGAAAAAAAATAATGCACTTTAGTTGGATGCAATGCAGTCTTCATACCATAAGAATGATTCATCATCATGGGCCATAAAGGCAATTTTCCTTTTTTTTAATGTTTAAAATATTTTATTTTATTAATAATTTTCAATATCCTTACAACATATAAAATTTAAATAATATTCTTTTATTTTCTATAAATATAATATAGAGGCACAATGTTGATAGGCGAACTACTAATAGATGATCACAAGATTAAATAACCAAGGTTGAGGAGCTCACCAGCATGGTCCAAGGACACGTCATCAACTTTGACCTGTCAACTCCAGGATTAACAGAGGAGTTCGCCCAGACCTCGCCAAGATGCATGATGACATGTCCACATTTGACCAACATCAGGAGAGAGAGAGCTCGCAAGAGAGCTCGCCCACATGCTGGGGAGCTCGCCTAGAGCTCGCCCACATCCAAGAGACAAGGTTGAAGTTCACTACTATCACCACATTCCAGAATAGCACAAGGCAAGGAAGCTCGCCTAGAAGCTCACCCAGTCCAGAGTATAGACGATAGCTACATAGAGAATCAATAGTGGTGTAGTAGGACATAACGATGTAATACAAGCATAGTAGTGAGTAAGGACATGTGTAAGGGTCACTTGTCAGCACTTAAGTCCAAGTAAGCCCATAAAGTGTCACCTCACAACATGCAAACCTATAATTAGGTTTCTTTTACACTCTTTCTCTCTTCATGCTCATTATACCAAAATTACTTTCTCACTCTACTCTCACTACTCTCCCTCTCTATAACTTTCAGTCAACAACATAAACCCTAAGATTATTGTTTGGTGGAATTCTAAGTTGATTACAGACACTAAAACATCCGATTAACAAATTCCATCAACACACAACACATGGGATAAATAAAATATGTTGAAAGGATATAAACTAGGTCTAGATATTTAACTTTCAAAGGCGTAAACGTGTTTAAACCCTAAACACTAGTTAACTTTGAAAAAAAAGTTTGTATATAAACTCAATTTATGGGAAGCGACCCATAGATTAAATATGCTAGTGTATAGGGTTTAAACACGACGCCTTGCAAGTTATTTTATATTCTAAGGGTCGCATTGTTAAGTACCTTGGTTTAGATTTTGATGTGTGCAAAATATATGTTTATATGGTATTATTAATCTAACACTTGATCTAAGGAAATTGGTTTGGAAAGTTATAGTTTTGTAAGTGAAGTCTGCAGCTGTATATTTGATCAACCTACAGCCAGACATGACCTTACAGCTGTAATGTTTCTATAGACAGTTTTGGTTACTTTCAGGACTCTACAGCTGCAAGGTTGAAGACCCTACAACTGAAGTGACCTTTTTAAGAAAGGAGTACTGGTCCAAGTTTTAATGAAGATTATGAAGACCCTTAAGCTCAAATTAGTGTAGCATTTATGCACTCACTATAGAGTACTTAAGAGGATGTTATTTCAAAGATTCTGGAGGATAATGAAGATTAGTTTGAAGACAGCCAGAATTCTGATGAAAAGGACAAATAGTACAATCAGTACTATCCTGTGTGAAGGATGAGGATCACATCACACTTGCCTATAGAGAGAGAGGGGTCTTATCCTGAATTTGAATTTGAATTTTCCAACGGATAAGTCACACCACTCAATCCATAAATAGAAGATGTTCTCAGAGGAAGCAACAACAACAACCTGCACATACAAGCATTCAACCTGAGCAAAGTCTACAACCAACAAACTCTCAGAGAGAGTTTTTTCATTGTGATTCGTAGGATAGTTGGTTAGGATTTTTCTTAGTAAGAATCACCTGTTTGTTGTTGTTCCCTCACTTGTTTTTCATTTCTACTTAGAATAGATTTCTCTGTGTGAGGTTTTGTTTAACTCTTAGTGAGTTATATTCTAAGTGAATAGGATAGTGTCTCTTATTAGAATAGAAATCTGAGTGAACCTAGTTCTAAGGGGGAACTATTTGTATTTACTTATTCGTCACATTCATCATTCTTTTGTTAAATCAGTGAATAAAACTTTATGTTTTTCACAAAGAAACTGACTCTACCATTGTAGACTTGTCTAAGTCACTCAGCTGTTAAGTTTGTTTGATTTTTTTTCATTAACACTCACTTATTTTACGCTGCACATTAGAATATTCTCAATACACTCTCAAGTGTAAGAATCCATCTGATATTTTTTGTATAAGTTGTCTATTCTATTTGCAAGTTTTTCTAACTCTGCAGTTATAGACTTCTCTAGTCCACAGTTGTATCCTTTGTGGTCCATTTTAAAACCTCATGTAGACTTACTATTTTTGAACTTTTAGAGGCTACTGTAAGGTTCTAGAATCCCCTCTTTTGAAAAAGTATGAAAAATTGATTTTGGACTCAAGGTCTATTCACCCCCCCCCCTCTAGACCTTAATCACTTAAGGGACCAACAAGTGGTATCAGAGTAGTTGGCTTGCCACTGCTCTGATGAATACCTAACTAGAACCTTTTGTTTTTGAAAAACACACCTACATACTTGCATGGCTCCAAAAATGGTGAAATCTAAGGTTCTCATGTTCTCTACTGAAGACTATGATGAATGGAATATCAGAATGCAAGCACACTTGTCAGCAATCAATGATGAAATGTGGTCTATCATTGAAGATGACCCCATACCTATTGTGAAGGTTAACACTACAGCTGATCATTCAGCTGGACTAGCTCATATCATCCCCAAACCTAGAAGGGAATGGACAGAGGATGACAAGAGAAGGTCCAATCTTGACAATGTTGCAAAGAACACTATTTATCACTCACTGGATAAAATTGTGTTCAACAAGATCAAAAACTGTAAAATTGTTATGGTTATACTAGAAAGTGTGCTTTTACTTTGTATAACTAAACTGAATCTTTGAGCTTTATCTGAAATAAATCTTTTGTCACTGTGCTCTAGATGAATATGAATGTTATTTATTTATTGCAATCCGTTCATATAATTGTACAAGTTACACTATAGATAAATATGGTGATCCCCGGATAACTCACAGCAAGATCATATTATCAGTTTCTTGTAACAGGTACTAAATTCACTTTGAACAACCCATAACGGTTGATGTGTAGATCCTAGATTGGCTTATCTTGACCAAGGGATTGCACTAGTGCATGATGATGCATTGAAGAGGACCTACAGAGAGGTAATTCTTCCGTACTGATTTATGGGATGAAGAATTAGACCTCAGTGGTCATTTATTTCTAAACCTTTGTCCTTTAAACAGGACTGTGTGTGATCCGTGCGTGGCACTTTATTTTGTTATGGGTAGAGAGTTAATAAGACTCAATACTTTGCATCTTGGGTGTCGCCATTGAGAACATGACAGTTGCTAAGATTTAATACAGAGGAACGTGTGCTTGGAGAGTCTTGCATGATTAGTCCCCTTGGTGGTCTATAAACGTTCGTCATACTAAATATTGCAAGTGGAATTTGTTTCCGGTATGATGACAAAGAAGAGATGTCCTTACTCTAAGGTTAAGATGTTAAATTAATTAAAGCGTTCAGTGGTTTGATTAATTAACGGACAAGAGAATATTAAACACGGGAAATAATGACCGGGAGCCATATGATTGTAATATGGGTTAAGATGGATAGTGCAAGATTAATCCTATAGTGGAGTGAGATTAATGTTAATGGGTTGAATAACATTGGGCTCAACGTTAGAATTCAAGGCCCATTAGGAGGTCCAATCTTAATTCTCCTAAAGGCCCCTCAAGTAGCCCAAATTAAATGTCCAATAATGAATAAGGTGATTAAAATAAAAGAAATATTTTGGGCCCATTTATTATAAATTTTCGAAAATTATTATATATTAAATTAATGAGAGATTTTATTGTAGGCTTAAATTTGTATTTAGCATAAATCCCGAATATATCCGCGTTTAATTCCCCAACAACTGGTATCAGAGCCGGTTTTGGGCTCTATACGTTAAATTGTAATTTAAGTGTTTCATATTAAATTTGAAAATTGGATAGTAGAATTGCTAGATCTTTTTTGCAGGTATCCAATTGTCATGGTATTTAATGTTTTTATGCATGCATGTATGATGATGCGGTTTTAAAATCCGATTCGTTTGGATCATTTTTCCCGTGAGAAAATTCACGGGTAGACTAGGATGTTTTTATGTAATAGACTAGTATAGACGATAGGTTTGCTTATTTTTCGTAAATAAATTGTAACCGATATCGAAGACGAAGAATGGAAATTTTAAGGCTCAGAGACAAAGTTGGTGAAATTTTGTTGCGGTCGAGTGGGAGCTTAATCGAGACAGATGATAAAGCTTAAAGACGAACAATGATTACGATATCTTGTAGTCAAAACGAGAAATTAAACCATGACAATTGGATATAACGTGCCAAATTTGTTTAATTTGTTTTGATGTTTGCTTTATTTATTTAATTTGATTAAATATTTGATTGCATAAATATCGTGATGAAAAATCTCAACTCCGAAAATTACTAAGTATGTTTTAAATATAATTCATTATTTTATTCTAAATAATAAAATTGAATTATTTGGCCCACATAATTTACTTGTTTGTGAAGTCTTTTGGCTACGCAATGGCAAGCACTTTTCTCCCTATCGGATAGGCCAAAAGATAAGTTCACATGAACGAATTCCCAAAAGGATAATTGTGGATTATTATTAGTGGCGGTATTGACCCTCCCATCGAGTGGCTTATTCAAAACGAAGTAATAATCCTGTATTTAATCATGGTTAATACTTAGGTATAAAATTGGCATTTTATTACTCCCCATCGGAGTCCCTACCGATTTTATATGGTCAAGTGGGAGCCAACTATTAATTTTTGAAATTAAAAGTTTGTAACTGTTCTTGTTTGTAACTTGCTTAAATGTGTTTGCATAAACGTCCACACTCATCGTGGCTTATGTGAACTGTTTTAAGATGTCGGCCGATTAATGCTATGTAATTTTTTTGAGATTTTATTCAAAGCATAATCGAAATTTGTGATAATCTTTGTGAATCTATGTATGTATTGATGCAATGCATGTTTTATTTCAATTCAGCATGTCGTCTCCTTTTAATCCACTGTTTACGATACATAAAGATAACAAATTGGAAGGTGAAAACTATGTTGATTGGAAACGTCACTTATTTATTGTCCTAACCGCACAACAACACAAATAGGTTCTTGACACCCAAAGCCCCCTACGCCTGCGGATGATGCGAATGTTGCCGAAAGGGAATATCATAGGGAGTGAATGAAATCCGATGAAATAGCTAGGTGTACCATCTTGGCTTCAATGTCAGATGTGTTGCAACACCAACACCAAGATATGGAATCCGCTTCTGATATGATGCTAAACCTTAGGGAAATGTTCGCTCATCAGAATTGTACGGCTAGGCAAATCACCATGCGAGATATGTTGTCGCTGAAAATGGTGGAGGGAACGCCCGTAAGGGATCACATTCTCAAAATGATGGGCTACCTCAAAAGTTAGAGGTACTTGGAGCAGAATTTGATGCGGAAACACAACTTGATTCCGTTCTCCATTCTCTACCGAAAAGCTTTGAGCAGTTCCAGTTGAACTATATGATGAATAATCAAGAGTTCACGTTGGCACAACTCTTGCAAGCTTTGGTATCGGCGGAGACACTAATGGGACACTAAACTCAAGTCTTGGTGGCAAGCGGTCTGACTTCTTCCGCACCGAAAGGTGGGAAGAAGAAGAAGAAGACCAAAGGCCCGAACCAAGCTAAGAGTAAGGTGACTAATGAGGGAGGGGTCAAGAAAGCTACCAAAGGAAAGTGTTTCAATTGCGGTGAGAAAGGACATTGGAGGACGGCCTGTCCCAAGCCAAAGAAGGCCGGGAAGAAAGGTAATTCTCATGCACTTGTTGTTGAAACTTATTTAGCGGCGTATGCTTCCCATTCGTGGGTAGGGGATACGAGAGCCACTGATCATGTGTGTTTCACTTTACAGAGGTTCGGGAAAACCCGGCAACTTAGTGCGAATGATATCCTCATCACATTGGGCAATGCTACGAGGGTAGAGGCTGTCGCAGTGGGAGACGTGCACCTATCTTTTGAAGATAGGGTTTTAGTTTTAAAAGATAATCTTTATGTTCCCAGTTTTAGGAAGAATTTAAGTTCGGTTTCTAAATTGTACGTTGATGGATACTTAGTTTCTTTTAATAATATGGTTGTTATTTTTTGAAATGATGAGTTCATCTGTTCGGGAACATTAGTGAATAATCTTTATACTATTAAAAGTGCACACCACACACAAAATGCTTCTTATAACACATCGACCATTTCTAAGAAAAGAAAATTTTCTTCAACCGTGAATGAAACACTTCTATGGCATCTAAGACTTGGTCATATTAATCTAAAGAGAATTCAAAGGTTGGTGGCGGATGGTTCGTTGGAGTCTCTCCATGTTGAGTCGTTTCCAACGTGTGAATCTTGTTTAGAGGGGAAAATGACCAAGAGGGCCTTTGGGGCCCAGGGGAATAGAGCTAGTGAAGTGATGGAAATCGTTCATACTGACGTATGTGGGCCAATGTCGGTTCAAGCTAGAAGAGGTTTTGAGTATTTTGTAACTTTTACGGATGACTACTCAAGATATGGGTACGTTTACCTTATGCGGTGCAAATTGGAAACCTTTGATAAATTCAAAGAGTTCAAAGCCGAGGCCGAGAAACACAGGGGAAAGAGTATCAAGTTCCTACGATCGGATCGTGGGGGCGAATACCTCAGCAATGAATTTTTGACCTACTTGTCAAGTGAAGGGATTGTATCCCAATTGACCGCACTCAGTACCCCTCAACAAAATGGGGTTGCGGAACAAAGAAACAGAACTCTTTTAGAAATGGTCAGATCCATGATGAGTTATTCGGAGTTACCCAAGTCGTTTTGGGGCTATGCCTTGGAAACATCGGCTCACATTCTAAACTTGGTGCCATCCAAATCGGTTCCTAAAACTCCCACAGAATTGTGGACCGGGCGTAAGCCTAGCTTGAGACACAAGGATTTGGGGGTGTCTGGCATATGTGTTGGATAAGGAAGCCGGAAAATTGGATCCACGTTTGGAATTGAGGTTGTTTGTAGGATACCGTAGAGGAACGAAAGGGGGTATGTTCTATAGTCCCAAGGACCAAAGAATCATAATTAGTATGCATTCTAAGTTCTTGGAAGAAGACTATGTGAACAATAGAAAGCCCAAAAGTGAGATTACCTTAGATGAAATAAGAGGGCCTAATCCTATACCAAGGGTACAAGTTGATGTACCACGCGACACACCAACACAACCGGAGCCTCGTCGTAGTGGGAGGGTTGTGAGACAACCCGAGAGATTCATGTTCTTGGGAGAGTCATCTGACTTAGTCATCGGGGAAGATGAATTAGACCCATGGACATACGACGAAGAACTCTAAGACAAGGATGCAGATTCTTGGCAAACCGCAATGGAAGCCGAGATGGGTTCTATGGATAAAAATAAGGTGTGGTAGCTTGTTGAGCCACCCAATGGGGTAAAATCCATTGGATGCAAGTGGGTTTACAAGAGAAAAAGAGGATCAGATGGGAAGGTTGAGACCTTCAAAGCTAGACTTGTGGCGAAAGAATATACTCAGAAAGAAGGGATCGATTATGAGGAAACCTTATCACCGGTAGCCATGCTTAAGTCTATCCGTATTCTCTTGGCGATAGCTGCACATCTTGATTTTGAGATCTGGCAAATGGATGTCAAGACAGCTTTCCTAAATGGACGTCTTGAAGAAGAGATCTATATGCGTCAACCCGAGGGCTTTATTGAAAAAGGCCAAGAGCACGTTGTATGCAAGCTTAAAAGGTCTATCTACAGACTTAAGCAAGCATCGCGAGCTTGGAATCAATATTTTGATCAAGTAATAAAATCTTATGGTTTTGATTAAAATGAATTTGAGAGTTGTGTGTACAAGAAGTGTGTCGGAACTGCCGTGGTTTTCTTGGTACTCTACGTAGACGACATTTTGCTCGTTGGAAACAATGAGGCCGTGTTGTCAGGCGTGAGGGTATGTTGTCAAATCAGTTTGATATGAAGGACTTAGGGGAAGCCAGTCATGTCTTAGGGATCAAGATTACTCGATATCGCAAGAAAAGAATGATCGGCTTATCACAAGCTTCATACATAGATACTGTTTTGAAACGATTCAGCATGTAGAATTCCAAGAAAGGTTTTGTACCTTTTAGACATGGAATTCATCTATCGAAAGAGATGTGTCTGAAGACATAAGAAGAGATAGATTGCATGAAAGGCATCACATATGCTTCGGCAGTTGGAAGCCTCATGTATGCTATGCTATGTACGAGACCGGATATCTGCTTTGCCGTAGGCATGGTAGCATGATATCAAAGTAACCCCGGGAAAGAGCATTGGACGGCTGTTAAAAACATTCTGAAATATCTCAAGAGAACTCGTGATAGAATATTGGGTTATCAATCAGATGGTCTAATCCCCGTCGGTTATTCGGTCTCAGATTTCAAATCAGATATAAATTCCATATAGATCTACCTCGGGTAATGTGTTTCGTTTGGGGAAGGAGTCATGATATGGTAAAGTGTGCATCACTGTTTCTACCATGTAAAACCGAATAAGTAACTGCTTATGGAGCAGTGAAGGAATCAGTTCGGCTCAAGATCTTCTAAGTGGACTTGGATAAAATTCTGAATTTGTGTAGCATTGTAATGCTAGGGCAGTTGCAAATTCAAGGGAACCAAGAGTCCATAAGTCCAACAAACACATTTAAGGATATACAATCTTAGATGACAAATCTTTAAGAGAGGAGATGAAGATATGGCAAAGATCACAACGGAAGATGACCAAGTTAATCCAGCTCTCACAAAGTGTCTACCTCTATGTACATTCGAGACACATGTGGGAGGAATGGGAGTCAAGTGTGTTACCAATCTGCTTTGAGTATAAGTGGGAGAAATTATTAGGAGATGTGTAGTACATAGATATGTTGTAGTATACTTAAAAGCAGACTTCGAGTATAAGTGGGAGATTGTTAGGGTTATACTAGAAAGTATGCTTTTACTTTGTATAACTAAACTGAATCTTTGAGCTTTATCTGAAATAAATCTTTTATCACTGTGCTTTAGATAAATATGAATGTTATTTATTTATTGCAATCCGTTCATATAATAGTACAAGTTACACTATAGATAAATGTGGTGATCCCCGGATAACTCACAGCAAGATCACATTATCAGTTTCTTGTAACAAGTACTAAATTCACAACCTAGATGGGATTTGAACAACTCATTGGTAAACGGTTGATGTGTAGATCCTAGATTGGCTTATCTTGACCAAGGGATTGCATTAGTGCATGATGATGCATTGAAGAGGACCTACAGAGAGGTAATTCTTCCGTACTGATTTATGGGATGAAGAATTAGACCTCAGTGGTCGTTTATTTCTAAACCTATGTCCCTTAAATAGGACTGTGTGTGATCCGTGCTTGGCACTTTATTTTGTTATGGGTAGAGAGTCAATAAGACTAAATACTTTGCATCTTGGGTGTCGCCATTGAGAACATGACAGTTGTTAAAATTTAATACAGAGGAACGTGTGCTTGGAGAGTCTTGCATGATTAGTCCCCTTGGTGGGCTCTAAACGTTCGTCATACTAAATATTGCAAGTGGAATTTGTTTCCGGTATGATGATAAAGAAGAGTTGTCCTTACTCCAAGGTTAAGATGTTAAATTAATTAAAGCGTTCAGTGGCTTGATTAATTAACAGACAAGAGAATCTTAAACACGGAAAATAGTGACCGGGAGCCATATGATTGTAATATGGGTTAAGATGGATAGTGCAAGATTAATCCTATAGTGGAGTGAGATTAATGTTAATGGGTTGAATAACATTGGGCTCAATGTTAGAATTCAAGGCCCATTAGGAGGTCCAATCTTAATTCTCCTAAAGGCCCCTCAAGTAGCCCAAATTAAATGTCCAACAATGAATAAGTTGATTAAAATAAAAGAAATATTTTGGGCCCATTTATTATAAATTTTCGAAAATTATTATATATTAAATTAATGAGAGATTTTATGGAAAATAGATATTTATCTTGAATACAAGAATATCTAATAAAATCAAGATCTCATGGAATTAAATATATAATGGTTTTTTCGAAAATTAAGAGGAAAAGAAATATCAAGAATTGAATATTTAGTATTCAAGATTATCAAGATTAGAATATTTTATATTCATGATAATCAAGATTTGAAATATTAGATATTCAAGATATTCAAGATCTTGTATTCTCACTATAAATATGAGATGATACAAGACTTCATAATACATTATTATGAAGGTAGCAATTTTCGAAAATTGCAGTCAAGAGGGCAACAAATATTTTTCTTTCCTTGTGTTGTGATTATTAGTGTGGCCTCCCACCGGGTGTACGAATAAGGATAAGGGAATACTTGAGAAGGCTTTTGGGTTTGTCAAGTTGAGGGTGTCAAGAAGGACGCCTTTGTTTTGATCATAATCAATACTACTCAGCTCTAAGGCATCTCAAGAGGACGCCTTTTGTCTCAGAAAGTGCCTTTCACCAAGGAAACAAAGGACGCCTTTTGTCTCAGAAACTGCCTTTTCTCCAGGAGGTATAATTCACTAAATCCCTTAGTTCCGCATATTTAGGGTTTTACGTGATATTATTTGTTCATATGTTTTTAATGCAAAGCCTGTTGTTGGGTATACAATTATTTGATTTAATTATGTTTAAATCATGATATTAATTGTAGGCTTAAATTTGTATTTAGCGTAAATTCTGAATAGATCCGAGTTTAATTCCCCAACAAAAACTGCATAAGATATATGGGAAAAGTTGGAAATGATTTGTGAAGGAACTGAAAAAATCAAGGAAAACAAATTCATGATAGCAGTTCTGTAACGCCCAGCATAAATGGATTCAAGTTATAATTTATAAGTCGACATTTGAGGTTTTAAGGTTAAGTTGCGCGTAGGATTAAATATTGTGCTTTAGTTCTTTAAGTTTTTCACGAGCCTTAAGTATTAATTTTCTGATGATTAAGTTAGTAAAGTTGATTGGAGTGTTTGGGAATTAAGATTAAGTTCTTGATAATTCATTTTGGGCTTTAGTATGTGAATTAAAAGTTAGAGAGTCAAATTAATATATGATCCAATTAAGTATTTAATAAAGGATTAAGAGGATTTGACTTGATTGGTTATTAAGTGTTATAATTCAAATTGGATTGAGAAAATTAGGATTTATTAAGTACCAATTTATTAACGGTATAGAAGTAATTTAGTGAGTTTGTTATTTAGAGATAAGAATGAATTTATATGGGATCTCGATTAGATTTTATATGATGAGGTTTTAGATCAAGAAAATATTCAAGGTTTAGATTTCCAAGAGATTATTATCGGAATTATTTTATTAATCAAGTATTTGGATTTTAAGCGAGGGAATAATATTAGGACTTTAAGATATTACTCTCAAGGGATAAATGTGCATGTTGCAAAGTCAGACTATATTTGTCAGATATATAAGGAGTTAAGTTGAGATTTTATTGCTAGGTGTTAAATGTTACTTGCAAAAGTTAGGAGTATTATTATTTATGGACAAGAGTGATATTATAAGTATCTAGAATATATTTATTTGAGGATTAATTCAATTACTAAGTTAAGGTATTAATATTGAGATTAATTTATTAAGTATAAGATTTATATATTGAGATAAGTAATATTGGCAAGAATAAGGATTAGCACTTTTATTAAGGAGAAGTAGCATTAGATTTCTCTAAAAGTGTTGGGACAATCTGAGTATTTTGATTAGATCCCAAAACCCCTGATGAATTTGCCTAAGTATAGCTGTTCAGGATAAAATAGTTCAGGATAGTTAGGTTAGTAATTCAGTACAGGAGGACCATGCTGAAGACTGAAGAATATTGGAGTCGACCCAATTTACTGAAGTCTGAAGTGTAAACCATCCTGAAGGAGTCAGTCAGTCTCGCTGAAGATTGTCTGTTCTGAAGCTGAAGATCGAAGCCTGCTGATTCATCCTGAAGTCAATCCTGAAGTACCATTGGCTGATGTTTCTACTGAGTACACTAAGCATACTCAGGACAGAAGTCAGTCAGTGAAGAGTAAGTGTCACCTATCAGGCTGTGCTGAATGCACATAGGACCTGACTTAGGCCTTGGTTCAGTTCACCTGAATCCTGTAAGTCCGAAGCAAAAAGGTGACACATACTGAGCTGAATAACCTATCAGGCTGTGCTGAATGCACATAGGTCCTGACTCAGGCTGTGGTTCAGATCACCTGAATCATGTAAGTCCAAAGCAAAAGGTTATTTATGCTATGGGACAAGAGACAAAAAGAATGTCAGTAAGACTCCATTAAGACACACGTTCAGACTGAGTTATTAACAAGAGACTCAGAGCATTGAATGTACGAGGAAGGACAAATGTCTGAAGGTCAACTAGCCGTTATAGCGGAGAGCCAATGATCTTTCGACACGCATGCATGGAGTCTGCGCAGCATTTAATGCGTCTCAAAAAGTTGCAGGTGATGTGACAACTTGCCAAAATAAGCATGGCGGGTAGGTCAAACAGTATTTCTAGCCTGCAATCTACCTAAAATAGGAAAGATTTGATTTGATCTCCTCCAACGGATCTATTTTGAATCTCGCCTATAAATATGGAGAACCTTGCACTCATTCAAGGTTAACGGGAAATTTCCAAGAGAAAACTCTCAAGAATCCAAGAACACAAAGCATATCATAAACAACACTCTGCAATTAAATTTCCCTAGTGTTGTAGTAGGATTCACTCTGTATTTGCTTAGATCGATAGCTCTATTATTTAGCATTGTTTTGTATTGCTAGAGCTATCTTAGTTGGAAACCAGAATACCAAACCACTCAAGGTGTGAGATCGGTTGGTTAGAAGGACTGGGACTTGTAAAACGCCCAGGGGTCAGTTCCTAAGAGAGGTAGTTGGCTACTCGTGTCCCTTGGCACGTAAAACCCAAGTACCTATCCTCAGGGTTTTGAGGATAGCTTCCTGTTAAATCAGGTCGTGGATGTAGGAGTTGGTTATCTCCGAACCACGTTAAAAAGTCCCATGTGTGCTGATTTACTGTTCTGTTCAGGATCATAACTGTCATCATATTAAACTGAACATACTGCATTGGTTTTAACCTCAGGACTGAATCAATCATCCTGAATCTGAATACTGTGCACTCAGCCTTAACCACCAATTTACTAAGCAACTCAGAGAAAACGTTATCAGAAACTAAAACGAGTAGAATCTAAGGGCTCACTTTCCGCACGTACTCTGGCTCACTGAGATAGTAGTCCAACTGACTCGCTTCCGAGCAGTCAGTAGGTTTGTTATCTCTACTGAGCTTCCGAGCACTTACTCACACTCAGTTCTTCTGACTGGTTACTGAACCGTCCCTGCTGCCCCTGTGGACCTTCAGCGTACTGAGTACTTCAGGGAATCCTGACTGAGTGCGTTAGAGCATTTTTCTGAGTCTTTCAGAAAAATCTGACATCAGTGTATTCCCCCCCCATACACTGATTTAACTCGTTTCGGGACCAACAAGTGGTATCAGAGCAGTGGTTCAAAAGATCACTGACTTTGTTTACCAACAGTTTCTGAGGAGAAACTTTTGGTGGTCTACTGAACTGATCTTGTTTCTGAAAAACTGCATATCATGGCATCCGGTTCTAAACGCCTCGAGGGCAATCTTCCTGAATTCTCTATTGACAATTATGACTATTGGAAATTCAGGGTACTCGCACATCTCTACTCTATCCATGATCAGATGCCTCAGGTGATCGAGCATGGCCCGATCAGATTTATGAGGAATCTTCAGACGACCTGGCCTGTTGCTGGCAATGTCCCTGTTCCAGCCGCCGGAGATGAAGAAGTGGAGAGGTCCGCGCTTAATTCTGATCAGATTAAGCAAATCGGACTGGATAATGTTGCCAAGAACATTATACTCCACACCATTTCTTACGAGAATTCGATCAGGCTTATGCATCTGAGAACAGCTAAGGAGATCTGGGATACCCTGAGGGAGATGAGTGAAGGATCAGAAAAGATCAAGGAGAACAAGAGAGATCTTGCTATCAGGAAGTTTGAGGCCTTCAAGATGCTAGGGGGAGAGTCCATCGATCAGATGGAAGCTCGGTTCATTAAGATGATGAACGAGCTAGCAACCCTTGGGAAGGAGTTTCCCAAGAGGGAGGTGTCTTCTAAAATCCTAAATTGTCTCCCTGAAAGATGGGACACAGGAGTAATTTTGTTGAAAAACACTCAGGACCTTACAAACATCACTCACTCTCACCTATTCTCAGAGTTAAAGGCTCTGGAATTTGACCTCGATAAGAGGAAGAAGATGGGTGTTGTCAGTGAGGAAGTTAGTGAGGAGAAGACATCTGAAAAGGAAAAGAGCGTGGCTCTTAAAGCTACTCCTGAGCCTGAGGCTGGATCTGGCTCCAAGTCTCTGAAAGACATGAACAAAGATGAGCTAGCCTTGGAGTACAGCCTGATGGCACGATGATTCGAGAAACTAAACTCTCGTTTCGGCAGGTATAAGAAATTTTATACTGACACCCGTGATCGCAGTTACTCCAGCCCCAGGAGATCAAGCCCCCGGAGAGAAGAAAGGAGAGGTTCAGATTCCAGGAGGGATCGCAATGAGCCTGAGCGACGCAGAGATGAAAACAGGAGACAGGATGAGCCCAGAAGATCCAGCTCCAAACCTGAAAGATCATCAGGGAGCAGGAGGGAATCATCTGATAAAAGGTACACTGACAAGAAGCTTTCTTCTGATGTAGATCAGTGCTACCACTGTAAAAAGACCGGACATTATCAGTATGACTGTCCGGAGCTCAGTGCTCGTGAGCGAGAAGATCGGAGAGCCAAAAGAGAGCTCAGGGCTTCAGACCGGAGAGCGTTGCTTGCTGAGGACTCCTCAGATTCAGATGGCCCTGGACGCCGGTCCCCTGAACTCTTTTCAGATGAGGAGTATGATGACCTCTGCCTGATGGCAGATGATGAGGTATGTTCTTCTGCCTCTTCTCCTGATCACACACCTGAGTTTAGCTCAGATTCAGCGGGAGAACTCGACCTTCAGCTCGCTCTAGAGCAATTGATGGTTGACTTCTCAAGGCTGCAGGAGACTCATACTCACACAGTGGATGTGAACGCATAACTGAGTGAGAAGAACGATCGGTTAGCTGAGTCTCTCAGAGTAAGAGATACTGAGGAAGCCCTCAGATTAGTACATCTTCAGGAGGAGCTACTTCATGCTAGGAATAAGCATGATGAAGCTCCACTGGAGGTAGAAAGACTGAAGGGTGTAATCAGCTCGCTGATTGAGACTCGTGATACTGACTTGTTCCTTGCTCAGGAACAACTGATAATTGAGCGAACTGCTCTAAGAATGATGCTCGAAACTGAGTGGCAAGCTCGCCTTTGTGCTGAGCAAACTGCTTGGGATCTTGAGCTGATCTCAAAAGAGAAAGCTCATTCAGAATTGGTGCTTCAATACACCACTGAAATTGAGGCCCTGAAAGAAACCAATGGGCATCTTGAGGTCAAGCTGAAGAAGTTATACACGTCTACCCAAGTGGTTGATGAGTTGACAAATTTCTCTCAGCTGACTGATGGTGCTAAAGCTGGGTTAGGCTATGATGCCACAAAAGACCCAAAGGGCAAGAAGAAGAGAGGTGCTTCAGGGAGCAACTCTCGGAAAAAGTTTGTCCCTGCCCTAACTGATGACAAGAGCTTAAGTGTTGCTCATCAGAATAAAGGCAAAGGGAAGGAGAAAATGCCTACTGAACCTGTCAGGCAAAGGACTGAGAAACCAAGACAAAAACCTAAGGAAAAGGTCAAAGTTTCTCATCCTGAGTCTAGGAAGACAGACCAAGGAAACTCCAAGGCCCAGCCTAGGAATCCTCAAACTGGGAAGAATTTTGTTCTCAGGCCCAGCCTAGAAATGTTCAGAACAGAAGGAACTCAGGACAAAGGAGACCTCAGGCAAGACCTAGGACTACTGAGGTTCAGACTCCTCAGACAGGGCACAGGGCCCATCAGGAGCGTCCCAATTCTCTAAGAAGAAGGACAAACCGGGTGGCTTCTGAAGGGCAACGGAGACCTGACTCCGGTAACACTCAGGCCAGACCTCATGTGCCAAGAGGTCAGGCCCGAGCTGCTCCTGCTCAGGACAGACTTCAGCCCAATGCACCCAGGCCAAGGAGGAACAGGAGGCCCACCCCCAGAAATCAATATAGGGCTCCTGTATCTCAGGCTGACACCCATACACCCTCAACTTCCCAGGCACAAAGGAAGAAGAGAATTGTGTATGTTGACATTTCAGGGAAACAGGTCTACACTTCTGATGCTATCAGAATTGTCAGACAAATCTGGATCCCGAAGGGTATGGCTGACTCAGTAGGACCCAATACTAGATGGGTACCTGAGGCCTGATTCTTTTCAGGTCGCTGCGGGCTACAATAAGAAGAAGGAGGATCTGATGAAGGACTGGTACTTGGACTCAGGATGTTCCAGGCACATGACCGGATTTCGTGATCTCCTTCAGGATTATGTAGCTCAAGAAGGCCCGCAGGTAACCTTTGGTGATAACTCTAAGGGTTTCAGCAGAGGATTCGGAACCCTTGTTATTAACTCTGTCCGTGTAATGAATGTATCATATGTTGAAGGACTGAGACATAACTTGCTCTCGGTTAGTCAGTTTTGTGACCGAGGATATAGTGTAGAATTTACATCTAATATGTGTCTTGTGAAGGACAAATCTACACTGCAGGTTCTGATTACAGGT
>JAPKLY010001495.1:0-42483 GCA_026898435.1 Prunella vulgaris | reverse complement strand
ATATTTTGAAAATGGCCACTGCGTTTTATAACCTTAATGTATGCTTCTGCTGTTCATGTGATGTTACTTGTAGTTTTCAAACAAAAAAAATTTAGTCCGGATTTTTGGACATTAAGTGACGACTCGGGTTTCTAGAATGCCAAGAAACATTTTGGAAAAACTGGGGCGTTACAGATTGGGCAATTGCAGGGCAAGCAGACTGAGATGGATAGTCAGTTCACATTATTGGCGGAGTCAGTGGATGAAGTTGTCAAACGAATAAATGACGATGATGCCAAAAAGGGGGAAGAAAAGAAGCAAATAGCTGATGGTAAAGTAAAGAAGAAGGTCTTCCCCCCTGAACTGATAGCGGCGGAAAGAAAGAGGACAAGGTCCGTCGCTGCCATTGAAGTTGCTGAAGGATCAGATCCGAAGAGATTAAGGCCCTCTGAGGATCCTACTTTGGAACCTTTGTACAAGGAGATGGAGGAACAAATGCAACCTGAGTTGACCACTCAGAAGAAAATTGTGATGACTGAAGCTGAAAAGATAGCAAAGATGAAGGAGATTTCTCTCCTCAGTCAGATCCAGCGCTTGAAAGAGTCCAATGAGTATCTGACTTCGCAGGTTCAGAAAAAAAAGTCTGTGACTTCTGGATCTCGGATGAAGACTCAGAGGAAAATGGTGGTCTGTTCAGAACAAGGCCCTCCTCCACTTCAGTTTGTGGAAGACTTCATTCCGATAGAGATGTTGGAGGTTTGGATTCCGATTCGGAATAGGTGGGCCTACCTATTCTACGTGGTGGGGTTATGGGACGATCTAACTGAAGAAAAAGACGTCATACTCCATCACTGGATGGCACAGGAGCACCCTGATCTCTGGGCTGAAATCATCAGACATGCTGACATTGAAGGTGTCGAGATCGCTCCTCCAGAATTCATCAAGTACCCTCCTCCACTCTTTAGGAACTCCAAATAACTAGATCGGAAAGCAATATCAGAAGAAGTTGTCAGAGTAGGACGCGCTGCCGGGGCTGTTGGTGATCGGAACAGGATGAAGTTGCTCCTGAACCGAGTCTTGGAGATGTATGAAATTCCACAAGCTACTTGGAATAAGGATGAAGACTAGATCAGGAGCTAGTTGTTCAGGAATTTGTAATAGCTTCAGGATAACTGTAATTCTATATCAATCAATGAAGTTATTTTATTTTTCCTGAGTACAACTTCTTGTTGACTCCTGAATTTACTTTTCTGAATCCTTATCAAGAACTGTACTAACCCATTCCTTGTTTTCATCTTATAGACTAAGTACCCAGTTTGTCAGGTGGTACTGAGTTGTTCTCACTGACTAAGTCAGTTGATTGTATAGATGAATAGGAATTTGCTTAAGGGTTTTGGCATCATCAAAAAGGGGGAAATTGTTGGGACAATCTGAGTATTTTGATTAGATCCCAAAACCCCTGATGAATCTGCCTAAGTATAGTTGTTCAGGTTGAAATAGTTCAGGATAGTTATGATAGAAATTCAGTACAGGAGGAACGTGCTGAAGACTGAAGAATATTGGAGTCGACCCAATTTACTGAAGTCTGAAGTGTAATTCATCCTGAAGGAATCAGTCAGTCTTGCTGAAGATTGCCTGATCTGAAGCTGAAGATCGAAGCCTGATGATCCGTCCTGAAGTCAATCCTGAAGTACCATTGACTGATGTTTCTACTGAGTACACTAAGCATACTCAGGACAGATCTTAGTCAGTGAAGAGTAAGTGTAAGCTATCAGGCTGTGCTGAATGCACTTAAGACCTGACTTAGGCCTTGGTTCAGTTTATCTGAACCATATAAGTCCAAAGCAAAAAGGTTACACATACTGAGCTGAATAATCTATCAGGCTGTGCTGAAGACACATAAGACCTGACTCGGACAGTAGTTCAGATCACCTGAACCATGTATGTCCAAGGTAAAAAGGTTATTTATGCTATGGGACAAGAGATAAAGAATGTCAGTAAGACTCCAATGAAGACACACGTTCAGAATGAGTTATTATCAAGAGACTCAGAGTATTGAATGTACGAGGAAATGACAAATGTCTGAAGGTCAACTAGCCGTTAGAGCGGAGAGCCAATGATCTTTCGACACGTATGTACGGAGTCTGCGCAGCATTTAATGCGGCATTTAATGCGTCTCAAAAGTTGCAGGCGATGGGACAACTTGCCAGAATAAACATGGCGGTTAGGTCAAATAGTATTTCTAGCCTGCAAACACCCTAAAATAGGAAAGATTTGATTAGATCTCCTCCAACGGATCTATTTTGAATCTTGCCTATAAATATGGAGAGTCTTGCCCCCATTCAAGGCTAACGGGAAATTTCCAAGAGAAAGCTCTCAAGAATCCAAGCTGTCAAAGCATACTATAAGCAACACTCTGCAATTAAATTTCCCTAGTGTTGTAGTAGGATTCACTCTGTATTTGCTTATATCGATAACTCTAATATCTAGCATTGTCTTGTATTGCTAGAGCTATCTTAGTTGGAAACCAGAATACCAAACCACTCAAGGTGTGAGATTGGTTGGTTAGAAGGACTGGGACTTGTAAAACGCCCAGGGGTCAGTTCCTAAGAGAAGAAGTTGGCTACTCGTGTCCCTTGGCACGTAAAACCAAGTACCTATCCTCAGGGTTTTGAGGATAGCTTCCTGTTAAATCAGGTCGTGGACGTAGGAGTTGGTTATCTCCGAACCACGTTAAAAAGTCCCCTGTGTGCTGATTTACTATTCTGTTCAGGATCATAACTGTCATCATAATAAACTGAACATTCTGCATCATTTTTATATTCAGGACTGAATCAATCATCCTGAATCTTAATACTGTGCACTCAGCCTTAACCATCAGTTTACTAAGCAAGTTCAGAGAAAATGTTTTCAGAAACTTAAAACGAGTAGAATCTAAGGGCTCACTTTCCGCACGTACTCTAGCTCACTGAGATGGTAGTCCAACTGACCTGCTTCCAAGCAGTCAGTAGGTTTGTTATCTCTACTGAGCTTCCGAGCACATTACTCACACTCAGCTTATCTGACTCGTTACTGAACCGTCCCTGCTGTCCCTGTGGACCTTCAGGATACTGAGTAATTCAGGAAATCCTGACTGAGAGTGTAAGAGCATTTTTCTGAGTCTTTCAGAAAAATCTGACATCAGTGTATTCCCCCCCCATACACTGATCTTACTCGTTTCGGGACCAACACACCGACACCCAAAAATATGGACAGAGGAAAGATTAGGAGTTTTACCTTTGTACATTTCATAAGGAGTCTTCCCATGTCTCTTGACTGGTAGACACCTATTTTGGATGAAGCAAGCAGTATTGATGGCTTCTGCCCAAAACCTTTGAGGAGTCTGATATTCAGCTAACATGGTCATTGCTGCCTCCTTGAGAGTTCTGTTTCTCCTTTCAGCTAACCCATTTTGCTAAGGTGGTCTGGCAGCTGATGTCTCATGCTGAATACCATTATCCCTGCAATAGTCAGAAACAACAGAGTTAAGAAACTCAGTACCTTTATCACTTCTGATTCTGACTATGCTGAGGTCCAGCTCCTTCTGAATCCTCTTGAACAACTCCAGCATCTTGACCATAGTCTCATTCTTCTTGAACAAGAACACAAGAACACCACCCAAGTGAATCTTTTATAATCATCAACAATCACCAGTGTGTACTTCCTTCCACTGAAGCTAAGAGGAGAGGCAGGTCCAAACAAGTCCATATGAAGCAGCTGAAGTGCTTTTGTTGTTGAAGTACTCTGCACATCTTTGAACGAGGCTTTAGTCTGCTTCCCTTTCTGACAAGCATCACACTTCTGCTCAAGTGCAAACACCTCATTTGGTAGTACTCTGACAAGACCCTTCCTTGAAACCTTGTTGAGTGTCTTGAAGTTCAGATGACCTAACCTCTTGTGCCAGAGCCAGCTGATCTCTGATGAGCTTTTAGCAACAAAACATGAGTCAACTGGACAACTTGCAAAATCTGCAAGATACATATTACCTCTTCTGAGGTCAGTTAGTAGCACCTGCTCATTTAAATCATTAATAACAAGGCAAGAGTTCTTAGAAAATCTTACTGAATATCCCTTATCACAGAATTGGGATACTGACAGAAGATTGTGTATAAGCCCTTCTACATAGTAGACTTCTTCAACTCTTGTTCCTTTGATCAGCAGGGTGCCAACTCCTCTGGTGACTACAAAATTGTTGTCACCGAACACAACTCTAGGCCCATCAAGCGTCACAAAGTCCTGGAGGAGATGCTTCTCAAAGGTCATGTGCTCCGAGCAACCGCTATCAATGTACCAGACATGGCCTTTGGCTTCTCCTCTCTTTATTGGGCTAGAGTTTGCCTGAAATTAAAACTTCAGGCTTTAGGTACCCTTTCTTTGGGTCCTGATTGGTTAGTTTCTACTTTCTGGATCCACAGGTAGAGATCATCCTTATGAGGTTTAGGGGATCTCAACCTTCTACCAAACTTGTCCACAAAAATCATCTCCCTCAGAGGATCTTTTCTAGGGCGATGAGTGATAACATCAGGTTTGTAGGTGGGCTGCTCAAAAGGATAGTTTCGGCTTGAGCCTCTGAATGACTCATATACTTTGGCCGTTGAAGGCTTGCCTACTTTGGTTACATTCAAAGTAACCCAGAGCTGAGGTCTGTTTCGCTTGGGCTTACTCTGCTGAGATGACCCAGGCTTTTCATTCCTCTGCTGATTCTGCTGAGGTCTCCTTGTCTTAGCAGAGCTGTGACTCGGATTCCTCTTCTGGTCTTGGGGCTTCTGAGCTTTGGACTTATGTTGGTTATCAGCAGGCTTCTGAGTTTTAGTACTCTTTTGCTCTGCTGAAACCTTATGATCACCAGCAGACTTTTGAGCTTTTGAGCTCTTCTGTCCAGCTGGGATCTTTTCTGTCCCTCTGCTCTTTTGCCCTTCTGATCCAGATGCAGTCTCAGCTGGCCCTTTACCCTTTCGAGGGTCCCTAATTAATCCATTGTCACCTTTCTTCTTCTTTTGTGGTTTGGGTTTGGGATAACCAAGACCTCTTTTGTCATTCACAGTTTGTGAGGACTCAGCTATTTCAGACATGGCATTCTTTGCCTTAGTCAGCTGATCCACTTTCAGCTGAAGCTGCTGTGAATTTTTGATTGTCAGTTCATTCTGCTTGAAGAGTTCATCGAACTTAGCTGTCAGCAGATTATGTTCTTCACTCAAAACAGTATTCTCAGAAAGTAGCTTTTCTATCAGCTTCTCCTGTTCCTCACACTTTGATATTAAGTCAGCATATTTGTTAGCATGTGAGTTATAGGATATCACTGGTAGTCTAGCATTTTCAAGATCCTGTCTCAAGCTTAGAACTTCAGCTTTCAGACTAGTGTTCTCCTCTTCCAGCTTGGAACAAACTTTTAAGGAGGACTGGAGATCAGACAACAACTTGTGTATATCTGACTCCATAGAATAGGTAGAAGAGCAAGATGAGCTAACAAATGGGGTAGGAGAATTTACCTCTTCTACCTTTGCCATAAGGCAGATGTCCTCTTCTGACTCAAAATCAGATGAGGATGAGGATGAGCTGATGTCCTGCTTCTCCTCCTCTGCCAGCAGAGCTCTCTTATCAGCAAATCTTCGATCTCTCTTGATCCTCTTCTCTTCTCTTTCCCTTGGTGTAAGCTGGGGGCAATCGTAGCTGAGATGCCCTGGCTTGTTACAAGTAAAGCAAACATCATCTCCTCCTCTTCTGGGACTTGGTTCCCTCCTTCTCTCTGGAGACTTGTATCTGGTCTCTTGTTCATCTGATGGTCTTCTGGAATCAGATGATTTCTGGTTCCTCCTGGAAGAATCATTCTTGTTCTTCTTCCAATGGGATCTATACTTCTGGAACTTGTTTGACATCTTGCCAAACTTCTTGGTCAGCAAAGCAAGTTGCTACTTTAAACTCATGTCCTCTGGAGTACAGGACTTCTCTTGACTATCAGCTGCAGCAGAGAAAGCAACATTCTTTGTAGCTGATGAAGTTGGAGTCTCATCTTCTTGGTCTTCTTCTTGGATATCGAACTCATGTGCCTTCAGATGAGATAATAGTGTATGATGACTCATCTCAGATAAATTCTTGGTCTCCTTGATCACAGTCACCTTCACTCTCCATCTAGAAGTAAGAGATCTCAGGATTTTGTTATTGATCTTCTTCTCTGAGAGAGCTGATCACAGTCACCTTCACTTTCCTGGAGAGCTTGCCTTATTTAAGATATTAGTCAATCTTATATCAAGCTGATCAATTGACTCATCAGCTTTCATCTTGAAAGTGTTAAAGGTGTGAAGAACAGCTTGAAGCTTGTTCTCCTTTATCTGATCAGTTCCTACACACATTAAGGAGAGTTTCTCCCACATCTCCTTAGCTGTCTTGCAGGTTTTGATCTTTTCAATGTACTCCTTAGACAATGTCTCGATAATTTCTTTCCTGGCCACTTGATGCAGATTGAAGAGCTTTCTTTCAGCTTCATTTAATTCACTCTTCCTCTTCTCTGTCTTCCTTCTTTCGCTGATCTCAACTTCTGGAGTCTTGCCATCACTTACTCCTTCCTAGTAAAACTTGATTGGCCCTTCCTCCAGAACATCTAGCATCCGATCATGAATGGCTCCAAGGTGATTCTCCATTCTGAATTTCCAGTAATCATAGTCTTCTATGGAGAATTCTGGCAACTTTCTTGTCTTGGATCCACTCTTATTGTAGGAAGACATATCTGCAAGCGGTTAGATAAAATGCACACAGAATTTTCTAAAATGATTTTCACGGATCTGTCCAGGTGACCACCAAAAGCTTTCTCAGGCTATAGTCTTGTGGACACACAGCTCTGATACCACTTGTTGGTCCCAAAGGCAGGTTATAGAGTAAGAATACCCTTAAACAAGTCTAGAAGGGGGGTTGAATAGACTTGTAGGGATTCAAAACCTTTTTCTGAATTTTGGCTTGTTTCAAAAACAACAGACTACTTGAGATAGTCTGAATTTGAAAGTTGTGCGCTGTGTAAATTTGAGCGGAAATGTTTTTGAAGAAAATCTATTTTAGGTGATGTGCACAAGTAAAGAACAGAAAATAAAGGCACGGGAAACGAGGGATTTATAGTGGTTCGGATAAATGTCCTACTCCACTCTCCACAATCCAACTGGAATTGTGGGGCTCTCCACTAACTTTACTCACTCACTCACTCACTCACTTCGAGAGTACTACTCTCTTATAAAACGTCAATGCTTCAGAAGCAATCGACATCTCACAGCTTCTACAAAGCTTTACAAAGAATCAGTATGAATATAGGGTGTTGAGTGCGAGTAATGATTTTGACAGAGTTTCGGCAAGCTTAAAGTGCGTGTGAATCCGATGATGAAATCATCACTGTTACTCTAATTTATAGGGTCAAATAACTAGCCGTTGGGATGGACTAGAAATCTGAGTTCCTACAATCTTGTATTCAATCAATCATTGAGATTGATTGAATCTCCTTCTTGATTCCCGTCAATCTTCGCGATCTACAATCAATCAAGTTTGTCCCCTTGATTAATTGATCTTCTATTCTGGGAATCCCTTCCTTTTGTCGCAAGTCAACCCTTAGAATGATTCTGAAGAATCTGGGCGAAGCACAAGACTTCAGCTGATCTGTCTCCTCAGTTGGTGTATTAGTCTGCTGATACTTGGACCTCAGCTGATGGGCAAGTTTGCTGGAGTGCACCTCAGCTGGTCTTCTGAACCTCATCTGGAAACTCTTGATCCTTGGTCCTTGTCTTGTCTGCGACGTGCTCAGCTGATCAGCTGATCTTCTAATATTAGCTGATCTTAACTTCTCTGATGTCAGCTGATCTTAACTTCTCTGATGTTCTACTCTTGATGCTCCAGTGTCAGCGGCTTAAGTCTTCTGTCTTCTGGAATTGACTAAGTCCTTAAGGCCTTAGCTGGTCTTCTTTTCTACGATAGCTTCGGATCTTCTATGTAGCAAGGTGAATTACCGCTTACACAAACCTATCTAATCCTAACTACTCATCAGCTGACTAACAGGTACAGCTGGTCCTATTACAAGCTGATTGGTTTATTATATCATCAAAACAACTAACAGGAATATCCTAACATGAAGAAGTTACACACATCTACCCAAGTGGTTGATCAGTTAACAAGTTTCTCTCAGCTGACCGATGGTGCTAAAGCTGGGTTAGGCTATGATACCTCAAAAGACCCAAAGGGCAAGAAGAAGAGAGGTGCTTCAGGGAGCAACTCTCAGAAGAAGTTTGTCCCTGCCCAAACTGACGACAAGAGCCCAAGTGTTGCTCATCAGGATAAAGGCAAAGGGAAGGAGAAAGTGCCTAAACTAGTCAGGCAAAGGACTGAGGAATCTAGGCCAAGCCCTATAGGAAAGGACCAGGCTCCTCATCCTGAGTCGAGGAAGAAGGACCAAGGGAACTCCAAGGCTCAGCCTAGGAACCCTCAGGCTGGAAAGAACTCAGCCCCAAGTACTTCTCAGGCTCAGCCTAGAAATACTCAGGGCAGAGGGAACTCTAGTCAGGGGAGGCCTCAGGCAAGGCCAAGGACTACTGAGCTCTGGAGGCCTCAGATAGGGCACAGGGCCCATCAGGAGCGTTCCAATCCTGGGAGGAGAAGGACAAACCAAATGGCCCCTGAAAGGTAACGGAGACCTGACTCTGATAACACTCAGGCCAGACCTCAAGTGCCTAGAGGTCAGGCCTGAGCTGCTCCTTCTAAGGACAGACCTCAGCCCAATGCACCCAGACCAAGAAGGAACAGGAGGCCCGCCCCCAGGAATCAATCCAGGGCTCCTGATACTCAGGCTGACACACATACACCCTCAACTTCCCAGGCACAAAAGAAGAAGAGGACAGTGTATGTTGATGTTTCAGGGAGACAGGTTTGCACTTCTGATGCCATCAAAATTGTTAAACAAATCTGGATCCCGAAGATATAGTGTAGAGTTTACATCTAACATATGCCTTGTGAAGGACAAATCTACACTGCAGGTTCTGATTACATGTGTCAGGAGAGGGAATGTATATTTTGCTGACTTTAAGAGCAGCTCTCCTGAAACCTGTTTGGTCGCTAAGAGCTCTTCTGAGCTCTGTTGGCTTTGGCATAAACTCCTGAGTCAATTAAACTTCAAGATTATTAACAAAATCTCTCAACTTTCTCTTGTAGAAGGTCTACCTAATGAAGTTTTTAACAAAGACCACGTGTGCGGAGCATGTCAGGAAGGCAAGCAAACTAAAGCTTCATTCAAGGAGAAAGATGTCTTCTCAACTGACAGAGTGCTTCAGCTCCTGCACATGGATCTCTTCGGACCGATTACTCTTGTCAGCATGAAGGTAGGAAATATACCCTTGTTGTTGTTGATAATTATTCCAAGTACAAATGGGTGATTTTCTTGCTGAACAAGAAGGAGACTCAGGTCAAGCTTCCGGAGTTACTCAACAAATTGAGTACTGAACAGGGTTAGAGCATCGTCAGGATCAGATCAGATCAGATCGGGGAACTGAGTTTATTAACTCTATTATAACTGATTTTTGTACTGAGATTGGTATTGCTCATTAGACTTCTGCCGCCAGGACCCCTCAGCAGAATGGGGTAGCTGAGAGAAGGAACCGGACCCTGAAGGAAGCTGCCAGGACCATGTTGGCTGAGTCAGGACTGTTGTTTGCCAAAATCGTGATGATTTCCACGCAAGTGAACGTGGTCGTTGTTGTCGCGGCAAGTTAAACAAGTTAAATATCGAACATAGGGAAACGATGCGATATCAAGCAAGCATTGAATGTCTACAAAAGGCTAATAGCTAGGAAAGTAAGAAAACCATCAACGATTCTATCTACTATGGCAAACTAAAGTGAATCCTAACTATCACCTCAAAGAAGTGAGCAAGTGTGAAGTGTACATGGAAGTAATCCTACTATGGTTCCTTTAGAATCCTATCCATCCTAGCATGCAAAAGGTCTCTTGGTGTCCTAGTCAAGCCAACTAGTGTCTAGATCTCTCTACAACACAAGGTAAGCTCTATTGGATGTCTAGATCTCTCTACAACTCCCAATACTCCAATTAAGAGGTCTTAGGCTAATATGCAATTCTCATTGGTCATACTAGCAATATATCAAACACTTGGTATGCATAAGGTTCTTATAGCTCAATTCTCATTTCATAGCAAACCATATATGTCATACATTCCAATTAAACATACCAAACATTCATACAAGTCATTAATAAGAGAACTAATTCAACAAGATCACTAATTCATGCATAGGATTAACAAGAGACTAAATTCCCGTAGTATTCATACAACCATGCAACAAGGATATTAGCCCATGGCCAATTGGAAATGAAAATCAACAATGACCAATGTAAACATCATGAATATTAACTAATACAAGAGAATTAAAGGTAATCTTACCATAAGTGGATGAATTGAAATACAAGCTACAAACCTCCAATTTGCTAAGTCTTGATCCAAAGCTTAAAATAAAAAATTGAACCGCAGGAATAAAGCTCTAATCACTACGAGTATGTAGGAATAAACGGATCTAAAATCTGACGGACGGATCAAAAGTTATGGAAGAAAGAAGATTGAATCTAACTAAGAACCCACTAAGTAACTACCTAATTCTCTCTCTAAACTAATCTAAGAACTTGGAATAATGATGATCCAATATCTTGGAAATCTGATCCTTGAAGTATTTATAGTTCCCACAATGTTTGGTCCAAAATGCCCTTCATTAAACTAGCGAAAAGACGAAACAGCCCTCGAAATTAGGCTTGTCTGGGGCATCACACGAGTGTACACAGTCGCCGCACGAGTCCAGCTCGTGTGATCACTCGTTTGACACAACCTCACACGAACCAGAGCCTCCTCGCACGAGTGTGTGCTTGTGGTCGCACGAGTCTGGCTTGTGGTCGCTCGAGCTAGGCTTGGTCGATCCTCGACTTCTTGTTTTCTTCATATCTTGAGTTCTAGAGCTCCGACTGACTCGATTCTTCTTGCGTTGCGACCCTCTCTTTGAACTCTTCGATATGGTATATCATTTGCCTCCATTGGATCAACTCACATTTTCTGAACTTTTACGAACTTGCTCATCTTTTGCCAGTTTTTGCTAGTTTTCACTCCAAAACACATTTTCTTGCCACAAAATGGTTAATAGCACAATTTATACCAAATTAGGGTCAAATATGAACATAAGAACATCAAAACCATATAGAAATGGATGCAAAAACATGCAATTATGACCCCTAATCACACCCCCAAACTATATTGTTGCTCGTTCTCGAGCAACGAAGCGATAAGATAGGGGAATAATTGTATGTATGAAGCATCAAGCACAAGATCAAATGCCCTAGAATCATTGCTCAATATCAAACAAGTCTAAAATACAATTTCATCAAATCAACAATCAAAATCGAATCAATGAACAAATTGTCAAATCAACAAGTTATGATCCTCACATAGAAGTGTATAACTCGTCTCTCAAGTGTTTGAGGTTCTCTCAATCTTCACACAATGATACAATACTACCATAAGCTTGGCTCAAGTCTCAAATTCTCCACCACTTGAAATGACAAATCATTCTCACATCAATGAGGACTTTCATAAGGTTGTAATGGTTGCTCTTGGTAGGGAAGGATAGACATGGATTAGAATGACTAAGTATGATTAGTAAAGCATAGAAGGAATCAAGTAATAGTCATTCACATCTTCATGCAATTGTGCACATTCTTCATGCTCTTCAAAATCACACTTTCAAGATCATTCTTCCCTTCTTTGCAACTTTTAGCCAAACTCACAACAAAGGTCAACTTGACCATATTCTCAACAAAAGTCAACTTTTTCTCATGCTTTGCTAGCACTTGCCTTTTTTTTCAAAAAATTTCAATCCATGCATAAAATACTTCATATCTTCCACTTTAGGCCACCATGTTCTTCATCATATCACCATTCTTCCTTCCTTCTTTTCACTCTACTAATCATAGGGACAAGAGAGTTCCAAAAAGGAAGGAAAATGGCTTAAAGTGTGGTTAGCCAAAGGAAAGGTCTATAGGCACAAAATGGTGAACAATGGTTAGTAATATCAATGGTATGCTCATTGGGCAAAGTAGCTCAATTAATGATCTAAGAAAATGCCTCAAATCATATCGTGTGAAATCAATGTCTAATGTAGCCTCAAACAAGACTAAAGCCAAGTTCTAGAGTATAATGCACATGTGTGGATCTCACATTAAAGAAATATCATCCGTTCAAGATTGAAACGGGCATAAATGGCTCAAAACCTCACGGGTATAGGGTGATCATGACTCATCTCATATAAAAAATGCTCATATCATCAAAATCTCAAGTATCATCAAATCCATAGCACAAAAGACAAGATAAGAATCAAGCCATAACTCCACCACATCTAACATGAACTTTCAACATATCCACACAACCATAAACATATCTCATGCCACTCTACTCAAAGCTAGCAACAATATGACAAAAATAACAAGCCAAAACAAAGCATCATATAAGCATAAGGTCACAAGACATAAGAAAGGACTAGAAATCATCAAAAAGCATAGCATTACAATGAGATTTACGAAACGAACACACCCCCCCAAACTTTTTTGGACCAAGGGTCTAAAAAGTTTGGCAAAGAGTGAAGAAAAGATCATGCAATGCACAATACCACAAGAATCAACAATTAAGCTCAAAATAGCAATCTACCATCAAGCGAACTAAACCTAAGAATGGAAGCAAATAGGGAGAGATAAGTGTAAAGACATACCTTGAGTTGGGATTAAGAATAGGAGAGTAAATTGCCACTTACACGAAAATGTCCTTTTTGGCCGAGTAGGAAGAGAATTATCCTCAACACAGCTTTCTAGAGCTCACAAATCATCCATTATCCTTGCAAATCAACAATTTGAAGATCGAACATACCCCCCAAACTTTTTCGGATCAAGGATCCTAAAAGTTTGGAAAATAGTGATGAAAATAGGATTTGCAATAAATCAATGACCATTAAAAGCATATACAAGCTCAACTCAACCAAGGAACACAATATATACCAAGAGGCAACACCCCCAAACTAGGATAAATCACATGTACCAACCAAGGTAAGTAAACACTACCTCATATCAATGATCAAGAAATCCAAAACACATGCCTAAGCTTCAAATTCCTTCATTAAAACAACTAGCAAACAAAACATCTAACTACCAAGCAAACAACAAAACAAGCAACATTTTTAAGGATGGGTTGCCTCCCATCTAGCGCTTGGATTTAACGTCCCCTAGCCGAACGACACCAATGTTAGCTAAATGGCCAAGGATAATTGGCATTCCTCCTATTATACAACAATGTCAAAGCATCATGATCAAGGAAACAAGTAGGATTTCTACCCCAAACACCTACCTTCCTTATCATTTTGAATTTGTAAGCACATGCATTTTCTTCTTTTCTCATCACACCATTCCACCCCCATCTCCTACTAACAAATATGTTCAAGAGGATTCTTAATTCAATCTTATAATCAAATCTATCAAGAGGCAAGACAAATTCAATATGAACAACTTTATCAATTAAAGCATAAGTGGAAGAGTTTAAGGGATTAGAAATGCTCATTTCTCCTTGAAGCTCATCTTCCACTTCATTTTGTTGTTCTTCCTCCATGAAGCTTATGTCCATAGGTGGACATTCATATTCCTCTTTTTTGACGAGTTGAATGACCTTTATCCTCTTTACCACAATTTGGTCCTTTTTATCATCCTCCCCTTCTTTTTCTCCATCATCTTCTCCTTGATTCCTATCAAGTCTAACACAAGAAGTAGAATCATAAATGTCCGTATTAAGAGAAATAGAATGAATAGTGAAAGAAGAAGGATCAGAAGATCCTTTATCATTATAGTGCAAGATTATCTTGAAGTCTTCATCATTCAAATCTTTATTTTCTTCAAGAAATCGATCAATTTGATCATATATGTCTTCTTTCGGTTCATCTTTCTCTTTCTCTTCTTTCTCTACCTCTTTTTCCTTACTTTTAGAAGTAGGAGAAGGATATGAGTATGGATATGGATAGGGAGAATAATAAGGATAGGGATAATGGTATGGATGGTGGTAGGAATTAGATCCGTTTGTTCCTACATACTCGTAGTGATTAGAGCTTTATTCCTGAGGTTCAATTTTGTATTTTGAGATTTGGATCAAGACTTAGCAAATTGGAGGTCTGTAGCTTGTATTTCAATTCATCCACTTATGGTAAGATTACCTTTAATTCTCTTATATTAGTTAATATTCATGATGTTTACATTGTTCATTGTTGATTTTCATTACCAATTAGCCATAGGCTAATATCCTTGTTGCATGGTTGTATGAATACTATAAGAATTTAGTCTCTTGTTAATACTATGCATGAATTAGTGATCTTGTTGAATTAGTTCTCTTATTAATGACTTGTATGAATGTTTGGTATGTTAATTTGAATGTATGGCTTATATGGTTAGCTATGAAATGAGAATTGAGCTATAAGAACCATATGCATACCAAGTGTTTGATATATTGCTAGTATGACCAATGAGAATTGCATATTAGCCTAAGACCTCTTAATTGGAGTATTGGGAGTTGTAGAGAGATCTAGACATCCAATAGAGCTTACCTTGTGTTGTAGAGAGATCTAGACACTAGTTGGCTAGACTAGGACACCAAGAGACCTTTTGCATGCTAGGTTGGATAGGATTCTAAAGGAACCATAGTACGACTACTTCCATGTACACTTCACACTTGCTCACTTCTTTGAGGTGATTGTTAGGATTTACTTTACTTTGCCATAATAGATAGAATCCTTGATGGTTTTCTTGCTTTCCTAGCTATTAGCCTTTTGTAGAAATTCGATGCTTGCTTGATATCGCATCGTTTCCCTGTGTTCGATATTTAACTTGGTTAACTTGCCGCGACAACAACGACCACGTTCACTTGCGTGGAAATCATCACGATTTTGGCAAACAAGTTTTTGGCGCCGTTGCCGGGGAAACGATCTCTTTGTTAGGCTTGTATTGATGTTTACTTTGTTTTTCTTTGTTTCTTTGTTGTCTTGACTATTCTTGGTGAGTGTTGATACTTGCTTTTTTTTGTAGGAGTGAACTTATTTTGAAGATGGACGGATACAACCATTACTCGTATCCTCCACAATACACATACCCTCTTCAACCATACACTTATCAACCTTATCCATATTCACCATACCCATATCAATCTCCACCTCAACAATCCGACGGACGGATCAAAAGTTATTGAAGAAAGAAGATTGAATCTAACTAAGAACCCACTAAGTAACTACCTAATTCTCTCTCTAAACTAATCTAAGAACTTGGAATAATGATGATCCAATATCTTGGAAATCTGATCCTTGAAGTATTTATAGTGCCCACAATGTTTGGTCCAAAATGCCCTTCATTAAATGCACGAAAAGACGAAACAGCTCTCAAAATTAGGCCTGTCTGGGGCATCACACGAGTGTACACAGTCGCCGCACGAGTCCAGCTCGTGTGATCACTCATGTGACACAACCTCACACGAACCAGAGCCTCCTCGCATGAGTGTGTGCTTGTGGTCGCACGAGTCTGGCTTGTGGTCGCTCGAGCCAGGCTTGGTCGATCCTCGACTTCTTGTTTTCTTCATATCTTGAGTTCTAGAGATCCGATTGACTCGATTCTTCTTGCGTTGCCACCCTCTCTTCGAACTCTTCGACATGGTATATCATTTGCCTCTATTGGATCAACTCACATTTTTTGAACTTTTACAAACTTGCTCGTCTTTTGCCAGTTTTTGCTCGTTTTCACCATAAAACACATTTTCTTGCGACAAAATGGTTAATAGCACAATTATACCAAATTAGGGTCAAATATGAACATAAGCACATCAAAACCGCCTAAGGATAACATAGCAGATCCATTAACCAGAGGGTTAAATAGAGAGTTAGTTTTATCGTTATCTAGAGGAATGGGTCTTAAAGCCTTAGAAAAATGAGTTGAGATGAAGGAAAACCTTACATAAATGATTGGAGGTAGCAAGAATTAGGTTCAAAAGGACAACCTAATTGTCTAACTCAAAATCACTGTTTTGTGGGGGATAATCTATTTAAACCCAAGAAAACCCAATGCCTAATAGATGTTACAGTGAAGTGTTGTGAGGATTAGCAAAATGACTATTAATGATTTGAGGAGAGTTAGAGAAACTCTCAAAAGAATTACCTATGTGAGAGAGGAGTGGGGCTGCTTCGAAGTGAATATTATAAGGCATATTCCTAGAAACTCTTGCAGAACCAGACGGATGTTCATGGCCAAAACGAACATACTCATGAGAACTGAGAGTTGTGAGGAAGGACTTGAGTGAATTACACTATCGTTTACACCAATGGTTGATAGTTCAAAGACATCACGTCTACTATTCAATTAGTAAAGTAAGTATATTTTCACAAAGGAAGGTTCAAAGGGTAACACCTACCTATCCTTTGCAAGCTTCTAACGTCGATATATATCACCGAAAACATTTTTTGGTATATGTATCAATCTCCATTCATGAGGGGGATTGTTGGAATTTCTGCTCCTCGAAGAGAGCTTCAATTCGGTATATATTACTCGCCCAATTCCGATATTTGGTGAATGAAAATTAAATTTTTAAGTTTGTTGTAACAAATGAGAAATGGGAAATGAAGGGAAAAACTAAAAGTCTTGTCCTACATTGAAAAATTGTTGTTGAGGAAGTGGGTATATAAGGAGAAACTCATCCTTAGCTTGTAAGAAAGTCATGGGGTTATGCTCCTCCACACTCTACGCGTGTGGGCAGGGGGGGTTGCAAATAATGGCCGAATATGGCCTAAACACTTCGAACTTGTATGTGGGCGCGTCCTGCGGACACGAATGTCTCAGCAATTCAATTTATGTGTCATTTTATATTTACTTGTTGACTTTTACATATGAATTTATATTATTATTGCAAAGTTTTGTATGAAAATAGATTATGATATACATATCATGAATTTGTTTTATAGTATTAAATATTTGAGTAATCGTATTAAAAATTTTATCAGATGTATTAAAAATTGAGATTAATGATATTTATGTTATAAATTTTATTGAGCTCAACTTTTAATACACTTATTAATATTTTAATACATTTGACCAAATATTTGATACTTTAAAACAATTTAATGATAAGTTTACTATGAACTATTTTTACACAATACCTACTAGTATTATTATGATTTATATCCAAAAATTGGGTAGATTATATTAAAAAATGTAAATAAATTATAGTAAATAATTTATATAAAAAAATAATGTTAATATATTTTTTTGATATAATCATTTCACAATTTTAGTATAATTAAAATTAATTAATTAATATAAATATTTTCTACTATTGACTGAGTGTACCTTCAAAATTTTATCTATTTCAAATATATTGATCTCGTATATGTGCTCAGATAAAACCCCGACTACTCCGATATCGTGACACAATCTTTCCTCCGTGGTTTCATCCTCCTCGTGTGGACGCTTCACCTTAGCTTTAATATTCACGTCAATCATAGTTCCACGTATCAATTCTGCAGAAAATCCTGTCTCCACGGTTGCCTTCAACGATATCGTGTCTTTATAACCTAACTTAAAGGGTGGAATTATCGCCTGCAACAACGAACTCCCCATGCGCTGCACCCACATGTTGAAATCCCCCACCCCTTCGCATCTGAATTTGTGACCGAAATTCCAATGTCCCATTTCGTCGTTAAGGCGGCGTTTTCCCTCTATACCTGATTCCACTTTGAAAATGGGACCAATGGTGTCCGACGAACCCATATATCGAATCCCCACATATATGCAAATTACTTTTTCCAGAAACACACGCTACACGCCGCACTGTGTGTTCTTTAGTATAAGCAAGTTGTTTTTGAGGTATTGTTTTTGGGTATTAAAAAGTAATTCTTGGGGTATAACTAAGTTGTTTTTCGGGTATTCCATATTGTTCTTGGGGTATTAGTAAATTAAGTGGGACAGAGTGTTGAACAAAAAGACAAAAGAGAGACAGAGAGGTCGTAAAGTTGGGCAGACAAAGTTGAAAAGAGATGAGAAAATGCCAAAATAGATTGGAGTAGGAGATTTGCATGATGTTTAAGGTTTTCAGTTAGATGCCCATTTCCTGGGCATGCCAAAGGTGGCGAAACTGTGACTCTTGTTCCAAAGAGCCCATAAATTCAGTATGTGCATGCATTTACTCGTGTTCCAATATCTCCTATCACTATGCCAAAATTGACGTTTAACAGCACTAAAATAACATCAGTTTTGTTAGAAATCGCAGTTAAAACTTAAAAAACCGCAGTTATAGATTAAACCGCAGTTAAAAGTAAAAGTGCGGCATTGATTGAAGTCGGTTTTAAACAACCGCAGTTACACTACTGATGTTATTTATACTCTCTTTATTTTTATTTTATTTCTTAATTAAATTTAATAAATAAAAACTAATTAAGTAATTAAGTAGAATTCGTGCACCCTAGCCCTGTTCCCCCCTTTTCCAGAATTCATCAAGAACACGACCCTAAATTTTTATCCCCTTTACGCTTCGATTTCATTTTGTGTGTGCCATTGATAAAAAAATTTGCTTTCTCTGTCCATCAGGTTTGATTTCTCCGACGGCCCGCATTTGCTGTCCACCCAATTGGGTGTCCACCGTATGCCCTACTCGCATCCGTCGTACGCTAGGTTTGCATCCCCCCTCCAATACGTGTTTGTCGCCTGTCGGTACGTGTTCTCTACCCGCCAGTATGCGTTCGCCGCCTCTTCTACATTTCATGAAAAAAAACCCTAATTTAATTAATTTCTCAATTATTTTAAACCCAATCCACTGTGTTCATATTTGTTGTCTCCCTTTTTGGGTTAAAGTGGGTAGTTTTTTAGCGTAGACAGTACCCACATTAACTATGGTTGGACCTAAATCATAAACCTTCTCAAGATGTATGTGGTGGTATAACTCTGTCTACATTACATATTTGAATCCTTTTCATTGTTTAAAACCTAATGCATTTGCGGTGAACTGGTTCATTTTTAGGTGGTTATCTCTTTCATTCATATCTCAAAATAGTTTTTAATTGCTTGTAGTTTCATCCAGTCTATGTTTATTGCCCATTGAAGTCCCCATTCAATTTTTCTATATATGTCCATCTCAACAATTTCAGAATTAATTTCATAATTAATATATATGTATTTTTTTTTTTATAATTTGAGGTGAGAGTAGAGGTTCTAATTTTGTTCCTTTATGGGTATTGCTCATAATGTATTAAGGGACAATTTCATAAATGCCCATTTTGAAATGGACAATATCTTTTTTGGCCAACATCTACAAAACTTTCAATTTTACCCATTTTGAAGATAAAAAGACATTTATACCCTTAATGCCTTATTTTACATTTACAACCCAATTACTCTGTTATTCCCCAATCCAAACACACCCAATTGCGTTAATACATATTAACTGAAAATATGAAGAAAAAAAAATCAAAATACATTCCTGCGAGCATGCCGGAAAATCTACAATTTCGCCGGAATCCATGGAAGGGAAGTCCTCTCGCTGCCGGAATTCATCTCGTAGATGTGGCCTGTTGCCGGAAACACGCGCCTCCACATTCACAACTTCGCCTCCCAAAATTAAAAAAAAAATCGGTGTCACAGTCGGAAATTCCCAATCCAAACACAACCACCACGACTGAAACCAAGGACCTCGTTCTCTGTGAAATGAACAATGAAAAAGGTGGAAAGATTTCAAATCTCATGAATCTTGTTTCAAAGATTTCAAATCTAATGCATCTAATTTTTAGTCACAAATCGCAAACCCTTTGCAAAAAATGTTGAGCCCACACTTACAAAAAATAAATCTGAAACCATAATAAAATACCTTCAGTTGACAGTGTGGCCGTGGACGGCAGGGGGTGCGTCGCGTGTGGCAGCGCGGAGGTGAGGCTACGAGTGTGTCTGATGTAGCGCAAAGGCGTGGGCGGCGGTGCTGGCCGCTGAAAATCCGTTCGAACGGCATTCAAAATTAGCGGCGGCAGAGCGGAGAGAGGAAGGGGACGGCACGAACGGTGGCGAGAGATTGGGCCTGATTGAAACCGTTGGTGGCGGCGATCCCAGTAGACTCGCCCGTCGTCAAATCCACCATCGATGCAATTCCGCCGAACTGCCGTTGCACTCAACCTTTGCCGGAAATCTGATGGTTGGGAGGATTTTATTTAAGTTTGGGTTAATTAGTAATTAATTGTAAAAATGATTAATTTAAGCATTTGATTAAGTTATTGAAATACGAGTGTTTGGATGAAGAGATGAAGGGTATAATGGACTTTTTTCCTTCAATTTGGGCAAATTTGAAAGATTTTTATTAGATGGGCAAAATAAAAAATGTCCAAATGAAATTGGGTATTTTTGTGTATTTTTTCTTGTATTAATGCAGTTAGGTTTCTGTACTTATCATGTTTATGTTACTTTTTGATTCGTAGAGTTTTTGTTCATCAAAAGAAAAATCTGCAGAATTAAATTTAAGTGTACTGGATTTATGAAAATCAGATTAGTTTTGTTTTTCTTTTTGGCTTGGTTTGCCTAGTGTTACTATATTGAAATAAGATTGTATACCTTGAAAAGAAAGAAGGTTTAGCTTAATGGAGATTGTAGGATTTCTTAACGTGTTTGATGTGCATTTATCCTTACATGGTTAGACGATTTTGTAGTTTTCGTTTATAGCTTTGCATTTCAAAATTTTGAGATTTAGCTTATATCTTCAATATCATTACCAGGGAAATTTGTATACTTTTTGAATTTTTATGTTTTTCTTTATTGTTTAACTTTATCAATCAATTCAGTTGCTAAACATTATGAGTGGAGATTCTATTGACACATATTGGTGCTATTCCACTTTCAATAGAAGTTGTTTGTCCTTGCATTTTGACTTATATGCACTTTAAGTTAATACATATTAATCCAACATTAACTTTTTAGTCTGCCAGTGCCATTACTATCCGAGGACAACTTTACGAGGTGAGTAAAAAAAATAATTAAAAAATAATCCTCTTGTTATAATTATAGGATTTCTTTGATTCATTTCTGCATGTGTGTAATTCTTAATTTTTTCTTTTGATGCATGATTGTAGGATGGAATGCATGCATTGCTCTTGTTTGCGGAAATGCTTTCGTATGGTGAGTTCTTTGCTCTTCTTTTATCTATTTAATAAATGAATCATGTTAGTGTTGAGCATTGTTATGTTACATTTTGAGATACTATCTCAGATTAATATGTTGGTGTATGCCTCTGTTATTGCTTAATTATAAAGGAGAATTTTCAATTTTATATTATCCGAGATTGATGACAACTTGTTCTGGTTTATTATGTTATCTTTTTGAACAAGCGCCATAGTTTACAAGGCTGAGCAAATACCAGGTAATAGATAAAGAGTGGTTATAGAGAAGTCTACAAGATGGGTATAATTAATTCCTATTTTATGTAACTTTAAAAGACCTGATGCAGTGTAGTGTAGTGTTCCTTTTATGACTCTTTCTATTACTTAAGCTGAATCAATATTTTGTGCATTATCAGGGCCAAATGCTTAAGCTGAATCAATGTTTTACATGATGAAAATTGATGGTTTGCATCCAGATGTCATTTCATATACAACTACGCTACATGCCTATAGTTTTGTTTGTGGGTGCACTTTAGTATATCTTTTTTTAATGTCCATTTTAAGAAATTTGGTTGAGTTCATTGAATTATTAATTTTGTTTTTGCAGAGACAAATTGCTATATTTGAACGAGAAATTGATGTATACTTGATGCAATTAATGGTAAAAGTTCTATGCAATCACATTATGTATCTTATCTTATACCTTACAATATATTTTTTTACTATATGTAGTTCATGGTAGAAAGATTACATTAAAGTTGAAATTGATGAAGTTCGAGAAAAATGGACTACATGTGTACAACCATACATATTTGAATAGAAATTTTAAGTTGGGATGTCAAGGTATATATATATATATATATATATATAGATAAATTTTTCTTGCACGTTAACTACTTTATTTACGTTGATTTTGGATCTTGTTCTCTTTTTTGTTGTAGGTTTTTTGAAAAATGCAAGAGGATGTGCGGAGATAAAATAGGTGATCTTAAGTATGTTTGTAAAATGATAGTAGCGAATAGTTTATTAGGTTGTTGCATGATTTAACTCATGATCTTTTGGACATAATCGTAAAATTGGATTTGTATTGTAAAAGTTAATTGCACTTGCAATAGTATTGTATTATAATGTTAATAATTATTTGATAAATGGTTGATATTTTATGAAATATGTGCTTTTTGTTTAAAATTAAAATTTTAAATTATTAAATAGATTTTTTAAAAAAGACAGTGGTTAAAGGAATTTTTTAAATCAGTTTTTTAATATACAACATCAGTTAAAAACTGATGTCATTTAAAAGATATAACATCAGTTAAAAACTGATGTCATATCTCTATTTAACCGCTGTTATAGGTAATAAGGTGGGTTAGGATAAAAAACAAACGACATCGGGTATAGAAGAATAACATCGGTTATTAAGCGATGTGGTTTGGTAGATATAACATCGATTAATAACCGATGTCTTTCAGCGCCCACTTATAACATCACCATGTATAACATCAGTTGTATATCTTGTTTAACATCGGTTAATAACCGATGTCTTTCAATAAATATGGCATAGTGTATCATCATCTTCAATGCGAAGGAAAAGCTAGCTGGGATATACAATGATGCAGTATATTTTTATTTGCTTCTAGTTTTGTTATTGGATGAAAACCGCTAATGTTATATGTTGTCTCACAACGGTCCAAATTTAGAAATTGAAACATTAACTTGTGTGTTTTTTTAAGTAATTAAAACATTAACTAGTTGTTAATTGAGTATTATAGAGAAATGTTCTTGGGGTATTAAGGAGTTATTCTTGGGGTATAAATTATTTGTCTTCGGGTATTCCAAACTTGTTATTGGGGTATCGATCAAATAGTTGTTGGAATCCTCTAAAATCTCATCCACTTGCTTTTCATCCTGATTGCCCTACACTGTGTTTATGTCTAAACACTGCTTTCCCCACTCCCTCTCTCTTACATCACACACTCTATCACACTTACCAATTATTAGTTATTTGATATACATGCACAACTATGTAAATATGTCTATATATGTGTACAAACATAAGCAGTACTTCGTTCGAATAATAATATTTGTATAATAAAGATGAGAACAGCGACGCACTTTGTCATGGTTCAACTGTAGAGTTTTATTCCAATTGTTGATAAATATTATTGCTGTAAATAATGTATCCACACTTTGTTTTCTTTTCCAACATCTCAAATTATACTTTTACGGCTGTTATGCATTTGTTTATGCTTTATGGGCTTTTCGATTTCATTCCCTTCAATATTTAATCTACACGGTTTACCTGCTGTGCAGATTAATGTTTTGTTTTGGTTACTTTTCTTCAAAGATGGCTATCTGAATACGTTGTTCCATGATCCATCTGTTGGTGCCAAGGATTGCATTACACCCACATCTAAATATCAAGGAAATTATTACAGCTCCTCCTTATTTTGTAACTTTATTTTACTGTTGTATTTACTCTGTTAAATGGTTTCCCCAAGAATTCCCCCTGGTGTCACTATAAAAAATTGCTTAAAAAAATAAATTCATCAAAACATAAAATTTTCTCAAATTTAAGTAATACCTGAAAAATAATTTACAAATACCCCAAGAATAACTCACAATACCCCAAGAACAATTAATAATACCCAAAGAACAAAATCATTAAATTGTTCTTTTATATATTATAAATTATTCCTTGGATATTATATATTGTTCTTTGAGTATTATAAATTGTTCTTTTAGGGGTGTTAAGTACCTTGGTTTAGATTTTGATGTATGCAAAATAATGTGTTTTAATTGAATATATTGATCTAACACTTGTGCTAAGGAAATTGGTGTTTGAAATTTATAGTTGTAAGTGAAGTCTGCAGCTGTATACTTGATCATTCTACAGCCAGACATGACCCTACAGCTGTAAGGTTTCTCTACAGCCAATTTTTCTTATTAACAGGATTCTACAGCTGTAAGGTTGAAGACTCAACAGCTGCAAAGAACCGCTTGAAGAGATGGTACAAGTCAGAGATTAGCTAAAGATATTGAAGACCCTTAAGAATTATTAGTGTAGCTTTCAAGCACTCACTAAAATGAACTTAAGTGGAGGATATTTCTTTAATTCTGGAGGATAATGGAGATTAGTTACAAGACAGCCAGAATTCTGAAGAAAAGGACAATAGTACAATCAGTACTATCCTGTGTGAAGGATGAGGACCACTTCACACATGCCAAATGGAGAGAGAGCAGCCTTATCCGGATTTCAAATTTGAATTTCCAACGGATAAGTCACACCACTCAATCTATAAATAGAAGAAGTCCTCAGAGGAAGCAACAACAACAACCCTTAGCATACAAGCATTCTGCCTAAGCAAGTCTACAGCCAACACATTTTCTGAGAGAGCTTTATTGTTTTTATTCTTTGTGATTCATAGGATAGTTGGTTAGGATTTTCTTAGAAAGAATCACATATTTTGTTGTTGTTCCCTCACCTGTGTGTAATTTCTACTTAGTGTAGATATCTCTTTGTGAGGTTTTGTAAAACTCTTTATGAGTTATATTCTGAGTGAATAGGGTAGTTTAATCTCTTTTTAGAATAGGAATCTGAGTGAACCAAGTTCTAAGGGGGAATTACTTGTATTGATCTAAGTGATCTCATCTTAGTGAATTTGGCACCTGAGTGGTGTAACAGTGGATGTAGGTGGTCTCTTTATAGACACTGAACCACTATAAATCTGGTCTATTTACTTTCTATAATTTAAATTCTTGTTCTGCATATTTTATTTATTATCACATTCATCATTCCTTTGAAATTCGAGTGCATAAAAGTTTGAGATTTTTCACAAAGAAAAATTGATTCTACAGCTGTAGACTTTCATAAGTCATTCAACTGTTAAGTCTGGTCTATATTGTTTTTCATTAACACTCACTTATTTCCGCTGCACATTAGAGTATTCTCAATACAATTCTAATTGTGAGAATCCCTCTGGTACTTTGTCTACAAGTGATCTTTTATTTTGCAAAGTTTTTAAACTCTGCAGCTGCAGACTTCTTAAGTCCATAGCTGCAACCTTTGTGGTCCAGTTTCTAAAACTCTTGTAGATTTGTTATTTTGAACTTAAAAGAGGTTATTGTTAGGTTCTAGAATCTCTCTTTTTGAAAAGTTTAGAAAATCTGATTTTGGACTCAAGGTCTATTCACCCCCCCCCCCCTCCCTCTAGACCTTGACCACTTTAAGGGACAAACAAGTGGTATCAGAGCAGTTGGCTTGCCACTGCTTTGATCAGTACCTAGCTAGATCCTTTTTGTTTTTTAAAAACACACCTGCATACTGGCATGGCTCCTAAGATGGTGAAATCCATGGTTCCAATGTTCTCTGCTGAGGACTATGATGAATGGAAAATTAGAATGCAAGCACAATTGTCTGCAATCAATGATGAGATGTGGTGTATCATAGAGGATGGCCCTATACCTATTGTGAAGGTCAATACTACAGCTGATCAGTCAGCGGGACTAGCTCAGATTATCCCCAAACCCAAAAGGTAATGGACTGAGGATGACAAGAGAAGGTCCAATCTTGACAATGTTGCAAAGAACACCATTTATTATTCACTTGATAAAATTGTATTTAGCAAGATCAAAAACTGTAAAACTGCAAAAGATATATGGGAGAAGTAGGAAATGATTTGTGAAGGAACTGAACAAATCAAGGAAAACAAACTCATGATAGCAGTTCAAAAGTTTGAGAACTTCAAGATGAAATCTGGTGAAACTCTTGAAAAGTTTGAGTCAAGATTCATTGAGATTCTCAATGAGCTAGACTCACTTGGTAAAGATTACTCACAAAGAGAAATGAACATGAAAATTCTCAGAGGCTTACCTTCTGAATAGGACATGAAGGTCATTGCTATGAGAGAATCAAAGGATTTATCTAAGATATCCACCTTTGAACTCTTCTCAGACCTGAAGGCTTATGAATTTGACATAAGTAGAAGAAAAGAACCTGACAGCAGTAAGGTTACAGCTCTAGTGGCTGACAACCCTACAGCTACAAGTTCTGATGATGAAGACTTGGCTCTTTTTATAAAGCAGCTCAATAAGTTTGGCAAATGGACCAAGAAGAAGCAGTTCACACCAAAGGAAGATGGTAAGGTGAAATCTACAGCACCTAACTCAACTTATTTGTGCTATAACTGCAGAAAACCAGTACACTATATCAAGGATTGTCCATATCCCAAAGTTGAGAAGTTCACTGATGAAGAAAAGAGAATCAGGAAAGATAGAAAAAAAAAGTTTGACAAGAGAGAATTAGAGCACTACTTTCTGAGTTTGATAAAAATCAGGAAGACTGTCCCTTTTCTTCTCAGAAGCCAACTACAGATTTAGAAGACTCTGACTCTACAGATTCAAATGAACAAGCCCTGATCTGTCTTATGGCTAAAGATGAAGAGGTATGCTCATCATCATCAAGTTATATTACAGAAAAGGATTCTTCTAGTGACATGCTAAGTGCAATCCAAAGACTACAAGAAGAAAATGAAGATCTTAGAAGAGATAATCATATTGGAAGATAACATGTGAAAGCTTTGTTAGCTGGAGTGGAGGATGTTGAACAACAACTGCAGATTCTACAAGAACTGAAAGAAAGTTACAGGTGTCTGAAAAATGACAATGAAGAACTTTTTAATGAAGCAAGTTGTAGAGCTGCAGACTATGCTGAATTGAAGGAAACAATCAGAACTCAAGAACTTATGATAGCTGATATTGAAGAAAGCAATGCTTATAATCAAAAGAAGCTAGAATGTTTTTGAAAATCATCCAAACAATTGAAGAACGCGCTGTCTGAACAAAGACACTCAAAGGATTTGAGTGGAATAGGATATTATCCTTGTGTCTGGATGAAATACTTGCAAAAGTCAATTCCAAGACCTGAAAGAAAGTTCATCAAAGAAACAACCCCTGAAGAAGCTGTAAACTCAACCCTACAGCTAGAAGATTTGAAATTCTTGAATTCATACAAAGAATTATCACCAAGAAGACAACAGAAGATCAAAGAGATCATGGATGATACTGAAGAAGATCTCTCAAACATGTTGCAAAACATGATTCTGAAACCAACTGCAGAATCACATATAAAGTCAGAAGAAGTAGTATTTCATAAATTGGATATGGAAAGAAGACTCAACTTTGATAGATTCTGGAATGGAAATATGTCAGATATGTCTCCCTCTTCAAGCACTCACAGAGGAGGATCAAGCAAGAACTGTAGAATTGACAACTCTACAGCTCCTAAAAAGGCTTGGATTGCAAAGAGTAACACAGGAGAAAATCCAAAGTATTCGATTTCTAAATAACTCACTTTATTTTGCAGGGACATGTTACAACCACCAAAAACGAGATTTGCTACATTGACAGTGGTTGTGGAAGACATATGACTGGAGATAGAAGTTTGCTACAAAATGTGAAAGATCATAAAGGTCCTAAAGTTATTTTTGGTGATAATGTCAGTGGAACAGCTAAAGGATCAGGATGTCTACTTAAAGGAAATGTTCAGATCAATGATGTTTACTTGGTAGATGGTTTAAAGGATAACTAGCTTAGTGTGAGTCAAAGATGTTGAATCCCAAACCACTAAACTGACAGGAACTAGAAAAGGAAATGTTTATATTGTGGAGTGGAACTCTACAGTTGAAACTACCTGTTTCTAGCTAATAGTTCCAATGAAGTTAGTTGGCTATGGCACAAAAGAATAAATCACATAAACTTCAAAACCATGAATGAACTTGTGAATAACATACTTGTAAGAGGTTTGCCAAACACTAAGTTCAAGAAGGAACACTTATGTGATGCTTGTGTTAAAGGGAAACAAATCAAGAAGACTTTCAAAAGCAAGATACACCCAAGCACTTCAAGAACACTTGAATTACTGCAAGTATAAGTGGGAAGAAGTATACTTTGGTTGTTGTAGATGATTACTCAAGATTTTCCTGGACAATGCTTCTAAGAAAAAAGAGTGAAACTCCACACCGATTACCAGAACTGTTAAGAAAGATTCAAAACGAAAATAACTTGAAGATTGTGAATATCAGATCAGATAGAGGAACATAATTCACAAATCAAGCTATTGAAGAGTATTGTTCACTATATGGCATAATTCATGAATACTCTGCAGCTAGAACCCCACAGCAGAATGGAGTTGCAGAAAGGAAGAATAGAACACTAAAAGAAGCTGCCAGAACAATGATTGTTGAAGCAAACTTGCCTAAGAAATTTTGGGCAGAAGCAACAAGTACTGCATGCTATACTCAAAATAGATGCTTGATTGTTAAGGATCATAAGAAGATTTCATATGTGTTATGGAAAGGAAGGACTCCTAATATCTCTTATCTACACATTTTTGGATGTAAATGCTTCATACTGAACAATGGGAAAGAACACCTTAAGACTTTTGATTCAAAGTCAGATGAAGGTATCTTTCTAAGTTATTCAAATGTTAGCAGAGCATTTAGAGTGTATAACAAGAGATTAATGATTGTGGAAGAATCACATCATGTTATTTTTTATGAACAACATAGCTCCCCTGAAGAAATTGTTGTAGACTCTAAAGAGGATAACTCTACAGTCACAAGTCAACAGCAGTATGTTGAGATCAAAACTCCTGTAGATTTCACCAACAAAGGCTTTGTCACTGTGATAGTTGAGTTACCTCCCTTAGAGAATGATGAAGACTTAGTGTATGAGAATGTTCAAACAGAAGTAGAAACACCAACAAAAGGACCTGTTGAGTCTTCAGTAGGTGAATCTACAGCTATAGAGAACAATGATCAAAGATTAGAACCTGTGTATGATTAGATTTGGTTGAAAGATCACCCCCCCTGAGCATGTAATTAGAAACCCATCAGATGCCTTAAGAACCAGAAAACAAATCCATGAGGCAATGTTTGCTACATTTCTTTCATCTTCAGAAGCTACTCATATACATGAAGCACTGCAAGATGTCAGTTAGATTATTGTAATGAAAGAAGAATTGAATGGTTTTGAAAGAAATCAAGTATGGGAACTTTTTCCAAGACCTAGGAATCACAAAGTGATTGGAACTAGGTGGGTGTTCAAGAATAAACTTGATGAAGATGGAATTGTAACCAGAAATAAAGCAAGGCTAGTTGCTCAAGGCTACTGTCAATCTGAAGGCATAGATTTTTATGAATCATTTGCCCCAGTTGCAAGATTAGAAGCTATAAGAATATTTCTAGCCTATGCTGCACATATGAACTTTATAGTCTATCAAATGGATGTAAAGTGTGCATTTCTCAATGGTTTACTCTCAGAAGAAGTGTATGTTGAACAACCACCAGGATTTGAGGAATCTACAGCTGAAGACATGGTTTATAAGCTTAGAAAATCCCTTTATGGACTTAAATAAGCACCAAGAGAAGGGTATGATACCCTATGTGATCATCTGATCAAAAATGGATTCAAAAAGGGTATGGTTGACAAAACCTTATTCAGATTACAACATGGAGATGATATATTGCTTGTGCAAACCTATGTTGATGACATAATCTTTGGCTCAACCAATGAAGAATTATGCAGAGAGTTCTCTAAGCTAATGACTGAGAAATCTGAAATGAACATGATGGGAAATTTGAATTTCTTTTTGGGATTACAAGTAAAGTAAAGCAAATGAGAGATGGAATTTTCATCAATCAGGCTAAATACACTCAAGAGCTTATAAAATGATTTGGAATGGACTTTTCTAGGCCTACCAATATACCTATGACACCTTCTATGAGTCTTGACAAAGATGAGAATGGCAAAAGTGTTGATGTAACCAAATATAGGAGACTAATTGGATCATTGCTATACCTTACAGCTAGCAGACCTGATATCATGTTTGCAGTAGGTGTATGTGCTAGATTCCAAGTGAATCCTAAGGAATCACACTTAAATGTTGTAAAGAAGATCATCAAGTATATCAAATCCACACAAAATCTAGGATTATGGTATCCTAAAGAAGGAGGAATTGAACTCATTGGGTACACTGACTCAGATTTTGCAGGCTGCAAGATTGATAAGAAGAGTACTAGTGGGATTTGTCAATTCCTAGGTGAAAGGTTGGTGGCATGGCACAGTAAAAAGCAAAATTCAATTGCTCTTTCTACAGCTGAGGCCGAATACATTGCTGCTGGAAGTTGTTGTGCACATATCTTATGGATGCAATATCAATTACAAGACTATGGGATTGATGCAAGAGAAACAACTATATTATGTGACAATACAAGTGCTATTGCTATCACACAGAATCCAGTTTTACACTCTAGATCAAAACACATAGATGTAAGGCATCATTTCATAAGAGATCATGTTGAAACAAAGGATGTGAAATTAACAAAGACTCACACTGATTTGAATCTTGCTGATATTTTCACTAAACCTTTGTGTGAATCAAGATTTTCAATCTTGAGAGGCAATCTGGGAATGTTAGAATTGTAAGAAGACTCTGCGAAAATCACTAAATTGCAAAGACAAACTTAGAAAATTGGAAATTCAGTAAAAAGGAAAATTGCAGCTGCAAAGTCACTCAACTGCAGAGTTGGTAACTCTACAGCTGTAGACTTAGTTCTGAACTGCAAACTCATTGCCAACTGAAGATTTCCAAATTCTAAGATTTTCAACTGGAAACTTAGGGAATTTACAGTACTTTGTACAATTCTGCAAATTAAATGGAGCACTACAAATTCAGAAACGTTTGTACAAAGTTACAGATATTTTGGATTTATTCAACATTTAAATTAATAAAATGTTTGAGTACGTGTAACGTTTTAAAAGGAATTAAATTCTATGTCAGTTAGATTTTGGACAAATTTAATTATAAATTTTGGTCCAAAATTCAAAAACTCATAAATTTTAGGTCAAAGACCGTTATACCCCTATTCTTTATGACTGTTTAAGGAAAGGTATTTAAAGGACCCTTCATCCTTTTTATATCCTACTTTAACATTCGAACCCCCTGAAACCTTAAACACTCCCCATCTCTTACTCTCTGAAACCAAAACATCATGTCAATGAAAGTTATATTTGGAGCTCTCTTTGACTTCGATGAATTACTGAAGAAGCATCCAACTGATGCTATGGAAGAAGTTGTTAGACACATAGTGAATTAAAGGATTCATTATTGTCTCACCCACAACCCTGGAGCATATGATGATAAAATAGTGCATGAGATTTATCAAAATGCAGAAGCCAACGTGGAAAGAAAGACTCTATCAGTGAAGCTACAAGAAAGGACTGTCAATATTACAGTTGGTGATATTTGCAAAGCACTACATCTAAGGACTGGAGGTGATGCTCATGATAATCTTAACTTTGCGGATGAAGATGAGAAGTACTGGAAGAGATTCACTGTAAAGAAGCCATTTCCAAAGAACTGGAAAAGGACATTCAAGAAGACTGACCTAGCAGTTGAGTATGTATATCTTTATGAAGCTATTGATAAGTGCTTATTATGTAGAACTGGTGCTCATGATACTGACATTATTCTAATGTGGGATCTTATGATAGCTTTTGTAAAAGAAGTTAAGATTGATATAGGAAAGTTGCTACTGAGAAATATAGGAAATGATGTAGTAAAAGCTGGAAAGAACAAAGGCTTTGGTTTGTTCTTGAACTACATACTGAAGGAAGTTGGATTCTCTTTATTTAATGGGCATGAAGGATGTTGGGGAATTAAACGCGGATCTATTCGGGATTTACGCTAAATAAAAATTTAAGCCCACAATTAATATCATGATTTAAACATAATTAAATCAAATAATTGTATACCCAACAACAGGCATTGCATGCAAAACATATGAACATATAAAATCACATAAAGCCCTAAACATGCGGAACTAAGGGATTTAGTGAATTATACCTCTTGGAGAAAAGGCATCCTTCTGAGATTCTTTTGTGAGTTCCTTTGCCTCGATGATATCAACCTCGACTCGATTAACCTTAAAGGCCTTCTCAAGTATTTCCTTGTCCTTATTTGTACACCCGGTGGGAGGCCACACGAATAATCTCAACACAAGGAAGAAAATAATTTTGTTGGCCAAAGCTTCAAGATTTTCGAAAATCTTGATTCTTAATGTGTATACCTAGAAGTCTTGTATCATCTCATATTTATAATGAGAATACAAGATCTTAAATATCTTGAATATCTAATATTTCAAATCTTGATTATCATGAATATCAAATATTCTAATCTTGATAATCTTGAATATTAAATATTCAATTCTTGATATTTCTTTCTTCTATTCAATTTTCAAAAATTTCACTATATTTTTAATTTAATGAGATCTTGATTTTATTAGATATTCTTGTATTCAAGATACATATCTATTTTCCATAAAATCTCTCATCAATTAAAATTAATAGTAATTTTCGAAAAAATCATCTAAATGGGCCTAAAATATTTCTTTTATTTTAATCTCCTTATTCATTGTTGGACATTTAATTGGGCTACTTGAGGGGCCTTTAGGAGAATTAAGATTGGACCTCCTAATGGGCCTTGAATTCTAACATTGAGTCCAATGTCATTCAACCCATTAACATTAATCTCACTCCACTATAGGATTAATGTTGCACTATCCATTTTAACCCATATTACAATCATATGGCTCCCGATCATTATTTCCCGTGTTTAAGACTCTTGTCTGTTAATTAATCAAGCCATTGAACACTTTAATTAATTTAACATCTTAACCTTGGAGTAAGGACAGCTCTTTTTTATCATCATACCGGTAACAAATTCCATTTGCAAGATTTAGTATGACGAACGTTTAGAGCTCACCAAGGGGACTAATCATGCAAGACTCTCCAAGCACACGTTCCTCTGTATTAAATCTTAGCAACTGTCATGTTCTCAATGGTGTCACCCAAGATGCGAAGTATTGAGTCTTATTGACTCTCTACCCATAACAAAATAAAGTGCCACGCATGGATCACACACAGACAGATGTTTAGAAATGAATGACCACTGAGGTCTAATTCTTCATCCCATAAATCAGTACGGAAGAATTACCTCTTTGTAAGTCCTCTTCAATGCATCATCATACACTAGTGCAATCCCTTGGTCAAGATAAGCCAATCTAGGATCTACACATCAACCGTTTACCAATGGGGTGTTCAAATCTCATCTAGATTGTGAATTTAGTACTTGTAACAAGAAACTGATAATGTAATCTTGCTGTGAGTTATCCGGGGATCACCACATTTATCTATAGTGTAACTTGTACTATTATATGACGGATTGCAATAAATAAATAACATTCATATTTATCTAAAGCACAGTGATAAAAGATTTATTTCAAATAAAGCTCAAAGATTCAGTTTAGTTATACAAAGTAAAAGCATACTTTCTAGTATAACCCTAACAAAGGACAGCCTATTTTGATTCATATAATCATAGGGAAGGCCAATTTCAAGAGAGGAGTTGTGGATGTTCCTATGGCTCCCAAATCGAAGAAAAGAAAGAAGAATAAGTCTGAAGGAAAGATACTCACAATTATCAGATCACCAAAAGAGCCTGAAAGAAAGAAAAAGAAAAATGTAAGGAGAAAGATTTTGGTGGATGAACCAACTGATTCTGAGGATGAAGTTGACAGAGAAAAGAGGCAGAAAAAACTTCATTCCAAGAAAGTTATAGAAATTGAAGCTGACAAGTCTACAGCTGTAGACTTGCCAATTGTACAGCCTGAGGATCAGAATATTGAAAACCAAGTTGCTGAAGAACAGATTGAAGATGCTGGAGTACCTGAAGCTGAACAACTCCCTGTTGTTCCAGTTGAAAGGGTTGAAGGTTTTGAAGAAGAAAGGCAAAAATTCGATGACTGGAAGATAGTCAGAGAAGAATTAGATAAGCTAACAGTTGAAGAAAGGAATTTGTTCCAGTGGGTAGTTGACTAGACAAATTGCAACGATGTAACTAAGCTGATGAGCCCAATTTCCTTAATGATTTCATTGCTGAGAAATTAAGAAAGAATAAAGGAAAAGGAAAGCAGATTATTGCTGAAGAGACTGCAAGACAGAAAATCACCAAGTCAGCAGCTGCAGCTTTGAGAGTTGCAATTACATCTGAAAAAGATCCAGAAGCTCAATTTCCAGAAACTGAGTTTGAAGTTTTGAGCTCAGAAAGTGAAGAAGAGATGCCACAAAGAACTGGTGAAGGAAGTCACCAAATAGTTGAAGCTGAGGGCTTAACTATTTTGGCTAAAGAGGTTATTCTATTGGAGTCTGCAGGAGCTAGTGTTGTAGATCCAGTACAAGTTGATGATCAACCTATTTCTGAGAAAGAAAAAGCGGCAAGGAAAGCTGACTCACCTTGCAAAGAGCCTGAGCACAAGCCAGATGATGATGAAGGAGGTGATGATGATGCACCAATGGGTGGTGCTCAAGCCAAGATAGTTCAAACTGTTGTTCAAACAAATTTGGAGGCTCAAGCTGATGAGCAGATTGTTGAGGATACTTCCAAGGATATTGATGAAAGTGCTAAAGACAAGTCAAACCCCATCACAAGCATTTTCAATCAACCTCCTCCTGCAATGTTTACTCTAGAAGAGATTTATCAACAAGGAACTCCTCCCCTGCAGAGTTATTCAGCTCTTGAAAGAGAAAATGCTGAAAATATGGATGATTACATTGCTGATTTCTCTACAGATAAAATCGAAGTGGTTATAACTCCTAGCAAGAGGAAGGCTTCTACTAAAGACTCTACAGCTGTAGAGTTGGTGACTTCTAAAGCTCAGAAAGTCACAAAAGGAAATGAGTTGGTTATAAGAGAAGGAGATTCTGAGGAAGAGGACAGTGATTCAAATCTAAGGATGATACCTAAAGAAGAATATGGAGGAATCATTGAAAGGAATTGAAGCAGAAATCTTAAAACAAGTCAAAATGGTACCTGATACCATCATTTCTCAAAATGTGAAGAGAGGCATGGAATACTTAGTGAAAAAGTTTGAAGAAAGAAGCCTGGAAGAAAAGAAAACTCTTGAAAAGAATTTCAAAGCTGTTGTGGACAGCTTATTGGCTCAAAATGAACTAGTTAGAAAGGATGTTATTCAGAAGACAAGAGAAATTACTACTCTACAGTCTGATATCAACCTGATGAAGAAAGACTCTTTTCAATTGAAGATTGAAGTCAAGAGTATGAAAAATGAGATGACCAAGATGATCAATGGAAATGAGAATATGAAGATTGACCTGATGTGATACGACCACACTTAACACATAAAAACATACGACAAGTTTAAATAAAACTCGACCTGAAAATCAGCTATAATTTTTTCTTCAATATACAACATAACACTATATAAAACCCAATAACCGGTTATATTCATAACCAAGATCTCCAAAAACCAGTAAACTGTAAACTTCCAAACCAACACCATTACATCTTATATATAACATAACACAAGACAAACAAATATACAACAACAACGGAAGCAAAATAAGCCAGGGTCCTGCCCGCAGGTCGTCATCTATGTACACCGAACTCAAAAAGCATGCAAAAGCGCCGCAGCTACTCCAGTTTTTTCTCCAGATCACATATCATCGGGATTATCTACAATGCATAAACTAAATGAGATTTATAAATCCCAGTAAGTAGAAATTATGCATGATGATGTGATTCTTTTGAAAACCTCCCCATGCACACTCTTTTGAAATCACCAATTTATTTATGAAGACTCTCCAGGGCCCTATCTAGACACACTGTTATACACCGGAAAGAGCTCAATGTACACACAATCAAATACCAATATATGTATCCCGACGTGGGGTCCATCCTCTTGTGCCCCAATTCAGGGTTCGGACCTCACATACGTCCCCATGTCAAGAAGTCATCCCCTACACGCCGACCCATGTTAGTGAATCCAGGGATCTACCCTCTAGGGACCACTGAGATCCATGTTAGTGAATCTAGGGATCTGTCATAAGTTAGAAAAATTCGCGAAAAAGACAAAAACGTCTAAGGCAAGGTTCATGAAACCCAATGGCCCAACGTGAATCAATCGAAGTGTAGTTCGCTGCCCTAAGTGGCCTAAGACGAACGATTCGCGGCCCTAAGTGGCATAAGACGAAGAATACACACTCTTAAAACAGAGGTACAATTCGTAGTCGAAAGTGACGTAAAACGAACGATTCGCTTCTCAAAGTAGAGTAAGACGAACAATTATGTACCAGAAAAATAAACAAGAACGAGCTATTTAAGAAATTATAACGTAAAGGCGCAAAGACGTAAATAAAAAGAGTTAGACAAAAAATGCTCGACTTATATTCAAAAGATACTTAAGAAATTTTCAAGTCCAAAATGTACTTGAAAAAATCCTAAGTATGAGTAGCAGTGCTGGCCACAAAGGCCGACCAGCTAGCCATCTTTGAACTACAAAAAGCCCCTTCTGGGCGAGCTGCACGTGCCCGGCGAGCTAAGTCTACTTGAACAAAAAAAGTGAAAACTACAAAAATAGAGCTCCTTCTAGGCGAGCTACGGAGCCTGGCGACCTACTACAACTTGGGAAATAAAAAGCTAATCTAAGAAAGCAGTGAAAAGCCTAAGTCTCGGGGGCATCAGCAGGGACAGGGACGACCTGGGCACCGGGAAAGGTGAGTTCGGCCTCTGAGGTGATATTACCAGTCAGCCCGCTGGCATCGAACTCGCCTAAATTTAGCATGGCATCCCCACATGCCTCTTGAAGTTGCTCCGCAGTGGGCGGAGTCTGCTCCTCTTGGTCGGCGACCTCTGGTTCACCCAGATTCAGTTCCGGCACTGAGATAGTATTGATGATCTTGAACCTAGCCGGAACAAAATCCAGTGGAATTCCAAGTGCGGGGAGGTCGCCAATATCCAGCTCGGCATCATCGGGGAAGGGGACCTTATCCAAGCACTCCTTGAACTCGCCCACTATGGCCTTCACCTCGTCATCATGGTGAGCTCGCGCCCACCAGAGGGCCCTTAGGACCTCGGCATAACATTGCACGAAACCCCGATCCGAGGCCTCGGCTTTCGCAGCTACCAAATCGGCCGAAGAGACAGCACTGCTGCGTAGTTCAGCGACCTCAAGAGCCTTCGCCTCCAATTCGGCCCTTTGCCTCTCGCACTCGGCGTTAGAGCTCTTCACCAGGCCCCGCTGCAGTGCGAGGTCCTTCTTCGTGACCAGGTGGCTATCGACCTCCAGGGCGAGCTGGGCGGCGAACTCTTCTTCCTTCACTTTTATTCTCACCTCAGTCTCCTGTTCGAGCCGGGCGAGCCGGCGTTGGGCGGCCTCAAGTTGCTGGAGGGCGCTCTGCTCGGCGGCCAACGAGGCCGCAGCCCTCTCCTCGGCGAGCTGCGCCTGTTTCTTCGCCTTGTCGGCTGACTCTGCCAATGCCAACATTCGCTTGTTCCTATCAGAACGACCCGCCTCCAGCTCGTCAATCTGCTCAAGAGCCTTTTGGTTGGCGAGAACCACCCTGCTCGCATAGTGGGTCGAGAGAAGAAGATTCTCTCTCAAATCTTGGCTATTGACACCCGCCACCAGTGGAGTCGTCCAGTGCCTAGGCATCTCGCTCACAGCATTCCGGGCTATGCCCGGAGGGAGATTCCGCATCGATGTGAGAGAGCGAGATCGCTCAAAGGCATGCAGGGCCTCGTGGCGGTTCGGGAAGGCAATTGGGGCATAACTGCGAGATCAAAACAGATGGAAAATGTTAGAAAAATAAAATAATGACGGGCAAAAGGGAGTCAATTGGGCGAGCTACTTACTGAGCTCGGTCAGGATCCCAACCAAGCAGTGTGTCATCGGTGGTTTGCACACCAAATGGAGAAGGCGAGGGGGGCGAGCTTCGTATGGGCGTGGCCGCCAACGGGGCGGTGGATTGAACAGATCCCCACTGCCCCGACCTCGCCGAGGTCCTCTCAGCCCGGTCGGGCTCCTCGTCGACCAGGCCCGTATACCTGGTCCTCTTACGAGCCTGGATGTTCTCCTCACCAGCTCGGGACCCTTCACCCCGTTGGGGTCCTTTCTTCCCTCGACCCCGCTCAGAGGGGGCAACAGCTCGCCCGACACCTCGGCCGGCCCTGGCGATCTCCGAAGCCTTGGATTTTTCGGGAGCTTTCTCCTTCTGGGCTCCCGACCCACCTGCCTCGCCCCTTTTCTCGCCGAGCTCCGCCTTCTTGCTCGCCTCCAGCGCGAGCACGGACGGCGAGGCTAGTCTGTTGGGGCGAGGTGGGCCCATCTCAAATCGCTCCTTCACAATTTGGTAGGCCTCGGGGACCTCGGCGATCGGGATAGCGACAAAGCTACCACCTGCACAAAAAATCACAAGTATCAGCACAATGAGCGAGCTACCCCATAGGCGAGCTGCAAAGAGTTGGACCTGGGAGCTCGGGGCCTTGGATGTCAAGGTGGTGCGGCAGTGTGAGGAGCCCGGCGAGCCGCAGGCAATGGTGCGCGCACAGGTGGGCGACCTGTCTATCCTTCTCGCTCCTCAAATAGCAAATGGCGCGCACCACGTCGAACTGCTCCGACACTTTAGGCCTGCCCCGGCTGGATTTTTGTCGCTTCGGAACTGCAAAAGGAAAGGAAATTAGAATTAGTATATCTAATTCAACCCACGCACACCGAAATAAGTGACCTACTGCTGGCTTCCCCATATCCCTCGGGAGTAGGGATACGGTCACCCCGCCCATGATACGTGCTGGAGGCTCGCCAGTCACCTCCTATGAAGAAAAATTGTTTCTTCCAATCACGGATTTTATTGGGCAGGTCCCCTAGAAATTTCTCCCCCGGACGTGCTTTCAGATAATAATATCCTGCACCGTCCTGTGTCCGTTTGGTCACGGCGAAGACCTCGCCCAAGTCTACCGAGGTCGTCGCGTTCTCGTAACCCTCCAGCCCAAAAACGGACAGGGCGGCGATAAGGTTGCTCCACGCGTTCGGTGTGAGTTGGGTGATGGCCAGATTATTGTCTGCTAGATATTGGCCAATAATCGGATGCAATGGCAACGAAAGCCCGGCCCTCAGAACATCTACATTCAGGGCGGTCATCCCCTCAGGAGGTGCGTCTGCCCGCTCATCCTTCATTGGAGCGTACATGAAGATGTCCAGAGGGATGCGATACTCCCTGCGTATGACTGGCAGGTCGCATTCATCAATTAGGCTCACCACCTCGCCGGCTTTGAACTCGGAGGGGGCAACTTCTTCCAGGTCGGCGAGGTCTGGGCGAGGTACCCTTTTCGGGCAGGGGAAGCTCGCCGCGTACTCGACAATGTACTCATTCCAGTCGAACGGGTGAACCACCTGGGCGGGGACCTGGTACTCTACCAGCTGAGGTTCCGGGAAACCGATACGGCGGAACCATTCAAGAGTAACTTCTTCCAGGTCGCCACCCTCCTCGCCGACCTCGACACCACCCTCATCAACCTCCTCGGGCCCTTCATTGCCGCTAGCAACTCTTTCCTCTTGGGCGACCTCGCCACCCTCCTCCCATACCTCGCGGCACACAGAACTGGAGGCTCCTTCCTCCGGGTCGGGACGTAGCTCGCTGGGCAGTTCGCTGCGTGGCTCGCTGGACACCTGGCGAGCTACCGAGGTCGCCTCGGAGCTGGAGCCGATCTCCACATACGAAACCCGGGGTGGCTCATCCTCAGTCATTGGCCGTTTGTCAGGATTTCGGCCCGATAGGGTTCTACTTGAAGAGCGTGTCGACATGGTCTCAGAAAGTCCAAAGGTCCCGTAGTCCAAAATTCAACAGTCAAGGGTCAGGGAGATTCAAAGGTTCTCGGCGCAATCCACGGTCCGAAATACCGTAATGTCGACGAACCAGCAGAAGAATCAAATAAAAGATAGAAGAGAAGGGGAGGGAAGATCGAATCCTACCTTGAAGAGCCTTCGAAAATCCATCGAGCACAAGAAAAATCGGTCGCCGGGAAAGCTCTGGAATTCGAAATGCAGAAAGTGAGGAAATGAATCCACCTCACCCTATTTATAGACGTCGGGGCGAGGTGCAATATTCGCGAAATGCAAGGGCCTGTCTGCAAAAATTCAAAAGATGACATTATTGTGGGCGGGAATCGATGTCTCAAAAGGCGTGCATGACCCCTGGATTCCCCACCACGTCGGCCAAAAGCAACCACCTGGGTTGAGTTCGCTTGTCAACCCAGCAATCATCCATAGGTAGTTCGCCATGTTTTAAGTTTTCCAGCTCGCTTGCACATTCGACAAGGTCATAGTGCATGCGAGCTGGGGGGCAAATGTTGATATGGCGAACTAACACTATCGACATGGGGCAATTACGCAAGGCTTAGCAGGTCGCCAGGACCCACCCGGATCCTTGAAGATGCGGAGCTCGCCCACATGGAGGTAACCTACAAGCGGAGCTCGCCCAGAGCTCGCCTTTTACCCCTAGGAAGGTCTCGCCGAGCTCCATCATCGCATAACGTCCGTGGGCCACACAAGGCACCAGAGCTCGCCCTGGAGCTCGCCCAAACCACCTAGGCTCATCTCCGAGCTCGCCGATGAGCTTGCCTATTAGTCGAATAGAACCCCGATGGTGTGCTCTTTTTCCCTCCGTCCGGTTTATCCACAAGGGTGGTTTACGGCGAGGTTTTTAATGAGGTCCATCTAGTCTAAGGCATAGTAGTAGGATGAGGCATGATAAAGGGAGCAGTGTGAGAGACCAAGATGAGGGTAAGGAACCCTCGTCAACACCGGAAGCCACATAGGCTCGTAAGGTGCCGTCTCACACTCGCACACCTATAAATAAGACCTCTCTTGTACTATTCACACAATTCTCACAATTCTGAAAACCAATACTACTACTCTTGCAATATTTCTCTCTCTAAACTCTCCACTCTCCCTCCTCATATTTTACATCCAAGAACACAAATTCTTGGATTATTGTTTGATAGGATTGACATGATATAAAGCCACATAAACAAACATCGATTAATAAATTCTGTCAACACATAATATTGTGTATGCGTTATCCATGTGTATATAATTTTAATTTTATGATATTTGAATTGTTTATTTATCTTTTTAATATATTATTATCATATTTTTAATAGTTAAATTTTTGATGTTTGAATTGTTTTCTTTTCTATTGCCACACAATTTTCATGGGTTTTTAGGTAATATTTAATTACTACAATTGCAGATCTATTTGATTTAAATTTTTTATGTTTGAATTGTTTATTTATCTTTTTAATATTTTTTTCATGTTTTAAATATTATGATATTATTTTTTTATATTCAGTTTTAATTGCAGGTTCGAATTAAAATCATTATTTCTGTGTCATACATACCGTAAGCTATTTATAATTCTAGAACCAAAGATGTTATAGAAATAATATTGTGTATGCGTTGTGAATGTGTACATATTTTTTAAGTACTTAATTTATATAACGCAATATTGTTTATGTGTTGTGCATGTATAAATCATTGATACACGTATATGTTACATTCAAGAAACCAGACACGCAAATATATATATATATATATATATATAATATATATTATAACTCATTAATACATGTGTATATAAGCTCAATAAATTTTATAAAATATTTTATTCTTGATTATTTTAATAACATTTTTTTATATATTCTTGATTTTTTTTAACATACCTATATAATAATAAAAATTTATATTATTAAATATTATGTTCTTGATTTTTTTAACCATATATTTTAATATGTTCTTGATTTTCTTTTAACATACCTATATAATAATAAAAATTTATATTATAAAATATTATGTTCTTGATTTTATTTTCTTTTAACATACTTATATAATAATAAAATTTTAGAAATAATCATAGATTGGTACAAAGATAATACACTATTTTCAAATAGATACAAAATTTAATTATTGTATGAATAATATAGCCTCAAATTATATTTTAATATTGTGTGAATACAAAAGCAATACACTATTTTCATATTTTCAATATTATGTAAATAAGATACCCTCAAATTTTATAAGTATAGATTTACATAATCGAATAAATCTATATATAAATATACAAGAAATCAAAATTTATTAATTCATATAATATAATCTATATTAAAAATATTTTTTAATAATCCCGCATAATACGCGGGTTTACGTACTTAGTAAATATATATATATATATAATTACTAGGCATTACAACCGTTTAACATACATACATATATATATATATATATAATTTATTTAACTAGTCTATTTAATTACTACCATTAATCCTCAAATGATTTACACTTAATTT